>JAMKQA010250635.1:0-11714 GCA_024699735.1 Posidonia australis | reverse complement strand
AAACGAAATAGTAATTCCTATTCTAGACTTATTCTAGGACTTATTATAGATCCAAACAGGGACTAAGTGAATAGATATAATTCTATTTCCAACTTAAGACGTATTGGAATAAGTGAAAATATGTAGATTAATAAGAATTAACTTAATTATTAAGAAATACATGTAATTTAAAGTATGTATACATGATATTATATTAGTATTAATTTTTAAATAAAAAATAAACACAACGTATACATACACATATGAGAATAACTAAGTGGAATAAATAGTTATTTTGGAATAAGTAAATTAGAATAGGAATTAATATTCTGAGTTTATCTTGATTTTTACATAAGCAAACGAAATAGTAATTCCTATTCTAGACTTATTCTAGGACTTATTATAGATCCAAACAGGGACTAAGTGAATAGATATAATTCTATTTCCAACTTAAGTGATTTATGTTTTCTGTTTTGTTGCTACATTGGATTTAAAGGAAAATACAAAGAGAATTGATACCTTATTGGTGCAAGTCCTCGTCTCAAAGAAAATTTCTCTTTTTGTTAGTATCCTAAAAAACATAGCAAAAAATACCTTCATAAAATGGTCCCTGAAAGCACCCTTTTTTTTTTAGATTTTTTTAGTTTTTAAAAATAAAATCTAATTATATAATTAATTAATCTATAAGATAATTTACTTTGTATTAAAGTTTCATTTTAATCTGAATCATATTTACTGTTAATTTTTAATCTAAAATTTAATGGTTAGAATTTAACAAGACATGTTAAATTTTAAGACTTTTAGATTAAAAATAAATAGTTGTTCGATTCAAATGAAAATTTTAGTATATATTTATAGATATCTAATAAATATATTTATATAATTATTTTTTTCATGTATTTATTAAAAAAAATTGTGTCTATAATCACATTAGACGCAGATACCGACATCAAATTTGCTTCTTAATATATTTTTTTAAATAGTTTATTATTTATTAGCTCATGAACTTCGTTCTCTGTAGTTTATCGGATGAAAGTAGAAAAAGGGAATGTCAGGCAAACTTTCAAGTCACAGTCCGCATCTGAATGGTGGGTGCGTTGTCAAAATGTTTTAATTCATCTTCGTCATCAATGCCAGAGACCACTTGTCATTTTTAAAACGTGAGGAAGGAAGAGACAAGTAATAATAACATGTACGGGAAGGAGGAGGGGAAGGTCCAAGGCCGCTTTCGAACGTTGCTGTGATATCCCATTCACCCACCGGTACTCAGCTGACGCGAGTAAGCACTTCATCAGTCATCACCACCACCGCCACCTCCTCGCTCTTCTTCTTCGCCTTCTTCTTCATCTTCTTCTTCTCAATCACTCCTCAGTCCCTGCCACACTCTCTACTCTCTTCCTTCCCATTTACTCCAGCAACAACAGCCATCATTTGTCGAATCATTGCATTCTTTTGTGCCTCCACCACTTGTAACCACCACACAAGTACTAGTGTACTACCCCTGCTTTCTCCTCCTTTACCATCCTCTTTTCTGCTTCTTCTTTACTTCTCTCTCTCTCATCTTTTCTTCCCTTCACCCCCACCTTCTCTTGTTGTTTCTTTACAGCTAAAGTAGCAGTGGAATCATTTGTAGAATTTCGCCGAGGAATGCGGCCGAGGGGTGAGAGGAATCCTCTGCGGAGGGAGATGGAAAGTGGTTCGACCTCCGAACCAGCGGAGAAGCCCGACCGGCAAATGGGTCGAGCTCGGAAGCCTGGGCCGTGGCCTTCCAAGATCGACCCCTTCGTCCCGAGGACAGATCACAACCCCAAGGAGCTCAGGTCTTGGGCTAGAAGGACGGGGTTCAACCCCAATTTTTCCGGCGAGACGGTGGCCACTCTCAGCGAGGTGGATGCCAGCGAGGGGAGTGAGCTGCCTTGTCCTTCCAACAGGGAGCTGGATTTGGAGAGGGGCTTCGGTAAGCTGAGGAACACTCTCTTTTCAACGAAGAAGACGGAGATCGAGCCGATTCTGGGACGGAGGAGGGGGGGAGGAGGTGACGGCAGCGGGGTTGATATCGATCCGTTGACCAATGATGGGAATGTGGGGAGGAGAGGTGAGCTTGTTGATGACCAAGAGGATCTTGTGGGTAACTTCAGGAGAGCTGGCAAGAAAGGTGGTGGTGGTGGTGGTGATCCAGAATTGGTTGCTAGGAATGATGCACTGGCAAGGAACACTGTCGGCAATGGGTTACCGAAGGTTACTGCCGTGGCTTCACCTGAGGAGGATAGTACTAAGAATGAGCTTCGGAAGGATAGAGAGGAAGTGGAAATGGACATCTTCTCTGGATCTGAGGAGCCCGAGTATCCGTTCCCAAGCAGACCGTCAGGGCTCAACTGCGAGCTTACGGAGATCCCTGGATTCCGTTAGTCCTATATCTACATATTCCACAATTGCTACTGTGTTCTTTCGTCACATTGCCAGTAGTTCGCACTCATTAGTCTATAGGTGTCTGTCATCAACCATGTTTTTGAATAATTGCATGAAACTTCCTCTTTTTTTTGAAAAGTTGCATGTTTCCATTTCGAGCCTGACATCAAAGACAAAATATCCTGCTAAATGTAACATGTTCTTGTTTTCCATTTTTATGACATGTTGGTTAAATTTAGTGTACCAAATCATTAGAAGTAATGAAATTTAGCATCATATCAATGTTGGAATTTAACAGCAAAGGTTTATTAGTATATTTCTATGTCAAATTGTCATTTAAAAAAATAGGTTCCATTATTATAATCAAACCGTTTCTGCATGATAAGTTGGTTCACTAATTGATAGTTTGTCTTTACGTTTTGCTTCATAAATAACTTCCAGCTTATTATTTAGATGTTATTCCTAAAACCACATCACATCTTGATATGTATGATAGCGTGGGTTCTTAATGTTTAACTTGACTTTTGGATTCTATTTACTGCAGCTAAGCTCATATATTATGGTTTGCAACACTATCTATCGTTGGCTGGTTCCCTTGTGTTCATCCCTTTAATTATTGTTCCTGCCATGGGAGGAACTGATGTAAGATTCTTTATATTGTATTCTTTATCCCTTTAATTATTGTCATGGTACTTATCTTGTATTCATTTTTCTTTTGTGACTTGGCTTTTGAAATTTGAACTTTTGTTGCCTACAGAAGGAAACTGCCACTGTCATATCAACCATGCTACTAGTCTCTGGTGTCACCACAATACTACATTCCTATTTTGGAACTAGATTACCGTTGGTCCAAGGAAGTTCTTTTGTTTTTCTTGCTCCTGCCTTGGTTATAGCAAATTCTGAAGAGTTTCGAAATCTCAGTGAAAATGTGAGTTTTTTTAAAGTTTCTGACAGAGTAAAGAGCCTCACATTCTTCATGAATCAAACTTTATTATTTCTCTTAAGGACAAACTACCTCTGTTAGAGACTCTACATGCTTCCCTGTTTCCTGTAGCTTCCACGTCGTTATTATCTTAAGCAACATTTACTATCTGTTGAAGGTTATGATTTGCATTTATCCAATGAAGTTCTATGTGTTTATTTTTCTTCATGCTAACTTTTTTGATTAACTACAGAAATTTAAGCACATAATGAGGGAACTACAAGGTGCTATCATCATTGGCTCACTTTTCCAGACTATATTGGGATATAGTGGTCTCATGTCACTTATTTTAAGGTATCTAAGACAGGCATGAAACATTATTTTAAGGTATCTAAGACAGGCATGAAACTAGCGAAGATGGAAAGTGGTTATTACTGTCAAAAGATATTATTCCATATTTCCAGGTATCCCATTACTTGATTTTTGATGTTCTGCAGGCTTATAAATCCATTGGTAGTTGCACCAACTGTTGCAGCAGTTGGTTTAGCATATTTTAGCTATGGTTTTCCTCAAGCTGGTACATGTTCTGCAATCGGCATCCCTCAGATTCTGCTGGTTTTGATTTTCACTCTGGTAAACTCCTGAAGTACCTTACAAGCCACTTATTTGTTGAAATGTGCAGTCACTAGGCTTTGTCAAAAAATATAATTGAACGTCTTGATAAACAATCAATAAGTTATGACATCAGTAATTGATTGCAGTACCTACGGAAGATTTCTTTATTTGGACATCGCGTGTTCCTTATATATGCGGTACACTTCAAATATTCCTAGTTACTGATCCTTTTTCATATTTGTATTCTGGACGGTACACTTCAAATATTCCTACTTGATCACTTCCCAAATGCAAATCTTGCTTTGCAATTTTAGTTTACAAGAAATTATTCTCTCTTTCCTATTAGGTTCCACTTAGCATCGCAATTATGTGGGCATGTGCTTTCTTTATGACAGCTGGTGGGGTTTACAACTATAAAGATTGCAGCCCCAACATACCTAGTTCAAATATCTTATTAGATGCATGCCGGAGACATGTACTTACTATGAAGCATTGCCGAACTGATGTTTCTAATGCTTGGAAAACTGCTGCCTGGGTTAGGGTTCCCTATCCATTTCAATGGGGCTCCCCGACGTTCCATTTCAGGACATCTTTCATAATGGTTATTGTCTCATTGGTTGCATCTGTGGATTCTGTAAGTGAAATTTTCACACCATTGCATTTGATTCTACTGATGATATTTCTTCATTTTGTTTGAATTCAAATACACATTGTCTTTCCAGGTTGGATCTTATCATGCCACATCTTTACTTGTAAATTTGAAGCCTCCAACAGCTGGAATTGTTAGTAGAGGCATAGGATTGGAAGGTTGTACAAGCATTATTGCTGGACTGTGGGGCACAGGCACTGGATCCACAACACTGACAGAAAATATACATACGATTGATGTGACAAAAATGGCAGGTAGAAGAGCTGTTGAAATCGGGGCAGCCTTTTTGATCCTCTTCTCATTTGTAGGTAGGAACTTGCTTAGGTTCTGTTTGGCAACCAAGTTGATTTTGTGCTTTCTATGTCAATGGGCTTTGCATCGAAAACTCCAAAAAACTCACTCTTGTGAGTGAGAGCTTTTATTATTTTTGCCTCTTGCCATTAAACAATCATTATTTCTATGCCATGCCATTACTTTTGACAAAAAAACACAACCAGAAAACCATAAACATACGGGCCTTTAATTTTACACACTTACCTTTCCTTGTTATACATATATTACTTCTATGACAATTTGCATTGTTCTGAGTTGATGAATCAATCTGGAAACTAGGTTTTCTGTCTAAATTTTTGCTTCCACAAACTCTGATTGCCCTTTTTAATTTGGCAGGAAAAATTGGTGCCATTCTTGCTTCAATACCTCTTTCCTTGGCTGCATCAGTCCTGTGCTTCACGTGGGCTCTTATTGTGTCCCTTGGCTTATCAACATTGCAATATACTCAATCCGCAAGCTCCAGAAATATGATTATTGTTGGTTTTTCATTATTCATCTCCTTATCACTCCCTGCATACATTCAACAGTACCAGCCTATTTCCAGTCTTATTTTGCCTAGTTATCTTATTCCGTATTCAGCGGCATCTAGTGGTCCAGTCCATACTGGCTCCACATCGGTAAGCAACATCAACCAGTCAATGCCTTTTGATTGGTTGCATTTATTAACAATTGAAGTTAACAAGTTCGTAATATCCACAAGCATGTAATAGGAGTCATTTGCAAGGTACAAGTATCACTTTGTAGTTTACATCAGGAAAACATCATTCTTTTCATTAAATTTGGGGTTACGTTTTCTTGGATTGTTGTCAAGCTCAAATGAAAACTGTTTGCAATTTGCATTGTAGTAGAACCTTTTTACGTTGTCGGTTTTGTAGGAACTTCTATTTCTTGGCAAAGTCATCTTCAATGGGCATGGCCTTTTTGCCATGCACTTGGTGCATTATGAAGTTGCAAAACTGTGTTGATTACATTTCATGATTATACATCACAAGGAAAAGAACAAACTTCCATTTCATGTCATTGGTCTGAAGCTTGACTGATGATGTCCATTTCAAGCATTGTCGTTGTTGTCATCTAGTTTTTTTTTTGGAGGATATTTGGGAACTGATTTGTTTCTGCAAACATGAACAGCTTGATTATGCACTAAATGCACTTTTGTCGCTTAACATGGTGGTGGCGCTGGTGGTGGCATTTGTATTGGACAATACCGTCCCAGGTAGTAGGCAAGAACGGGGAGCATACATATGGTCATCATTGTCTCATGGGAGCGATGCCATTGAGCGTGATCCGTCTCTTTCCAGTTACTACTTGCCAGAAAAGATTGGTCGTTTCTTCAGTTGGGCTAGGTGGGTGGGTTCATAGATTGAATACGTCTTGCATAGCAATATTACCGTGAGCAATATATTCTTTATTAAGCTATATTATTATCATTATAAGTTGAGGATTTTTTATATATAAATCCCATTTGTTCGATAATTATATTTTGTTCTGATGATCAAATGAATATATTTGATTGTCCACCAATACGGCCTTATAACGGCACTTGTAGTGTTCTGATGATGTCTCAAATTGTTTGTAAATTGCAAATTCAATGACACAGTGTGACATGTTGTTGAAATTGGTATGTGGTGAATCTAAATTAGCTTAATAGAATGCTTGATTGTTATTACAGGCCGATCAATTTTAATAAGTTTAGCTTTCTTTACCTTACTGATTCAATTATCATACCATAAAGCACATATGTTTAAGTTTTCTTCCCAACCTAATTATCATAAAATATTTTTTATCTAAGTGATATGTTGTTGTCCACTATCTCCTGATTACGTACTCGGGTTTTATATACTGAGGACCTTGAAAATGTTTACATGACATAAATTACTAGTCGATAAAATTGTTCGATGTTTCACTTCAGCCCCAATCGCATGTACAGACCGAAGCTCATCGTGTGTTAAAAAAATGTATTACATACAGTGTATTCATTATCTCTCACCTAAATATTAGGTTTTACAAAGTGGAAGCTATTAGGATTTTTTTTTTTTTTTTTTAAATCAAAATTCCAAAGTATCTAAGTAAAGCTATTAGGATTTTATAACTCAGTTTGAACCACTTCTCTAAGGTCAAGGATTGTGAGAAAACGAAATCTTTGTAAAAAAATAAAACAAATCCCAAAAGAGAGGATAATCCAGGCATCTATATTGCCAGCATTAATGGAAGATCTTTTAATGATTTACATAAATGCACACCAAATTCACACAGCTTCGGCCTAGAAATCTATACGAGGCACAACCAATTCAGGCTGCTCTAGACACACCATTGACACTCTTGACAACAAAACCGCAAAAACATCAACAAAGTACAGCAGCAACATTTAATTGTTTAAGCGATTCCCCAACCTCTAGCAAGCTCTTGCCTGAGACGCAAAAGCTGTTCTTCTGGAAATATGGCATTCAGCATTCTTCCACCACCTCTACTTCCACCCTCACCTCCTCCACCTTGAAGCACAAGAACAGCACCTTCATCTCCAACCCCATCAATCATGTAATCTACCAGAACAGGCTTCTGACCCTTCACCTCCAACCCATACAACTCAATCTCCTCCATATCCACAAACGTCAGATTTGCTCCATACAATATCAGGTCAGGTGACCCGCTACTCTCATCAACTTCTTCTTCGATCTCCAAGTTCTCGTCTTTCTCGGTTCCACTGGCAATTAGCCTTGCCAGCTCTACAAGCTCGATCTCGGAAGGAGAGACATCTGGGTTGGCTATCACCACTGTGGTTATAGTCTGGATGTTACTCATGATCCCAGTAGCAGTCGTTTTGGCTGAAGAATTCGAATTTGGTCTGCATATGGTAATTGTTCTTGGTTCTTTGTTATCTCTGATTTTTGCGATGCACTGCCAGACCACAGCACAAAGAACCTCAAAGGGTTGGAATTGGATCGAGTTGTCACCGCAGAACTTGCTTTGGAGGTGTCTTATTTTGGTTTCAGTGATGTGGAAAGAGAAGCTCTCCATCTTACTATTGCTGGCTGCCACCCAATGGTTATCTATAGGATCCACATGCTTGATGGAGAGAGGTGGTTTCAAGTGGTGCATGGATGATCTGGTTGTTTTGTCTTTGATTTGAACAGAAAAAGACTGCAGTTTTTGGGTATGGAGTGATGAGTGGTTTCCTCGAAGAGCTTGTCCAAACTGGTTTATGAAGTTCGCTGCTGATGCAGCATCTCCAAGCAAATGAGACCAGCTCAATCCAAGAGCAAAACCACCACCATTGAACCAAGTGAACTGAAAGAGACATGACAAGGTAACTAAAAGAGATGAGTTATAGGCAGACATTTAGAAATGGAAACCACAAAGCCGATTAATGTACCACGCGAATAGGCATCAGTATTGAAGTGGGTCTAAAAGAACAGGAAAGTTGACGTCAATGGTTTTGGGAAATCAGTTGATGTCAATGTGGAAGCTCCTTTTGAAGTATGTCTTTAATATTATTTTTTTTCTTCTAATTATTGTTTCCTCATCTTTCACTACCAAGCTTTCTTTCGATTCTTTAATCCTGCTAAGTTTGAGCCAACATACCTTTTCAATTTGTTAGTGGGATCTCTTAGTGTCTGTCCTGTCTGCTGCAGATTGTTTGTCAGAAATTACAACCACTCGTTGTGATCAATTGTTAGCTACTAACCTTCCTGCGTGTTCTGCTACTGAGTGACAATAATGACCCTCAAATTATTGTGAAGGTGCAACTCAAATATTATTCAAATTAAGCTTCTTTCAGAAGCATGCAGATACACACCAAATCATGAAAAACAAGACTTTTGCTTGTCATTTTATTGTGAGGAGCTGAATCTGAACCAAAATTTCAGCTATCCATGTTGTTCGACTTTTAATTCTTACATAAAGTGATTATTCCTTGAAATATGATCAAAATGCATACCCCAAGGGTACACCAGCTATTCAGTTACCCTCTCAGAAGCAGTGACTCAAGGGATGCTAGAAATCTGTAAGGTTGCAGTGACAGGACCCTATTTGTAAAACTACTGCGAAAAACACCCAAAGTTAAATTTAAAGATTGTTTTTGCCTATATAACTTTGCTATGGGGATCTAGCACGTAATATATACTAGCTCTTTGCGTAATATATCCAATAGTACTTAGAATAGTAGAAAATTGGACGGAGACGTGGTTTATAACTGTAGGGAAGGCTCGTCGGTGGTCACCCATTCAGCTAATATTTGCAATAAAACAATCGAAACAAGTCCCCGAGTAGGCAATTGATAAATCTCTCACAATCCGAATAAATTAATGAAGTGCGCACAGATCATACTCGATCATCAACCAAAAGTTGGGAAGGATAACGTACTGTACCTGGACGAGAACGAGAGGTGAGAAATGGAGGTTGGGGCCGAGGAAGTGGTCGGGGAAAAGTTGCTTGCGGTGAGAAATCTCCTCCATCTGCAGCCACTCCTCCAACGTCACGTCGCAGCTCGCTTCCACGATGCGGACACCGCTGTCGTTGCACTTGATAAACGGTCTCCCCGTGTCCGACCTCCGTATCCTCCCCGACACGGGGAAGTACTTATCGAGGAGCCTATACAAGGCCTCCTTCAGCACTATCGTTTCCAGACCGGCGACTCCACGGAAGTAGTACACTCCCCTAACGTAGTGGAGCTTCATGGCTAAGTCCATGTTGCTCAGCACGTACACCACGTTCTCGCCAGTTACGGTTGCCGGCACGACTGTCGACATCTTCCGGCCGCGAACGGCGACACTTGAGGAGACCATGACGGAAGGAATATGCTATCGGCTGTGACGACACAACAAGTGAAGAGGATCCAGTTCAGAGAGAGAAGTGAAGGAAGTGCACTTCCAAGCAGATCGAAGGTGGTAGTACTTATAGCAGTAGTCCATCTGAGAGATCGATCTGTCGGCGGATGGAAAGAATTCAATTGAATGGCTGGAGGACCCAACACAATGAGCGAGGGTAGCGTTTGCAAACTTTCTTGTGCTGTCCGACAACAGTACCACGGGCCGGGGCGGCCGTAGGACCAGGTAAGTTCTCTCTCTCTCTCTCTCTCTCTCTCTCTCTCTTTCTCTCTTCAATCTACGCAGACGTTCGTCATACTTTACAAGATGCAGCCTTTCGTTCTGTCCGTCAATTATGAATATTATTTCGTAATTTAATTTTCAACAATCAGTAAATTTTTTTTAAATTTATTTATTTATTTTTTTTTAATTTAAAATTCCTTTCATTTCATTGTTAAAACCTTCTCACTTATGTTCATCTTGTTCTTCGCAAAACTCCCTCCTTTATCTTCTATCATTCACATCACTACCTCCACGACCATGTGAGAGTCTCACAAAAAGTTTAAGAGAAAACCTTAGTCACAATTCAAAATACTGAAATTAAAATTAAAAAAAAGTAATATCATTGAAACAAAAAAAAGGAAATGTGAAACTAAAACAAAAATATTACAAAGGGAAAAAAATTTAAAATTGTCATATAAAAAAAATATTAAAGTATGAAAACGAAACTAAAACTACAATGAAAACTAAAACGTTATGAATAAAAAAAATCAAATTGTCATATAAAAAGGAATATTAACGTGATTCAATTACCATAAAAACTATTAGTAAAGGAAAAGGAATGGAAAATGAAAAATCACAAAACCATCGTTACAAAATAGTTGATTTTAATAATTCAAAATTAATATTTAATTTAAGACATGAAATGTGTTATTAATGGTAGATGATGAATAACTTTAAGTAGTAAAAGTAAGAACGGACGAAGTTCACTTGATAATTTGTCTCTCTCTCTATATATATATATATATATATGTTTGTGTGCATGTGGACCTTACCATGTGGGTCGCTCTTTATTTTTATGCATTAACGTGCCATAAATCACAACTACTAAGTAGATGTGATTAAAGGCTCAAACTAAAGTTCACAAAATAAACTAATCATCACTTGTTGCCCAGGTGTAAACACAAAATTATTTTTATGCATTTGAAGCTAATTTGTGTTTTACTGAAGAAACTAAGCATGCTATGTGTACCGTCCTTTAGTTTGAGCCTTTACTCAGGAGATTGGAAAAACATCACTTGAAACTACCCCTACAAGGATTATTAGGAGTCAAACAGCAAAAGCAAGTGAAACTGCCACTAAAATTTCTCCCATAGACTAAAATTTCTGAAAAATTATATTAAGCAGTGGATTGCTCCTGTTCAAAAGATGAGGAGAAACAGACTTAAGGTGGTGGAGACTCAAATAGCTATATTAGATTCCCAACTAGAATCTCATGGGGACATCAATGACTTGGAGAGGCAATTAAAGGACTTTAAAAAAGAACACTTCACTCTTTTACAAGAACAAGAAGCTTATTGGAAACAGAAGTCCAGAATCCAATGGCTTAAGGAAGTAGATCTCAATACTAAATTTTTCCACAACATGGTAAAATATAGAAGAAGAGTCAATTCAATCCATTCCCTGATCATTGATGGCAACCAGGAGTTCTCCCCATCTTTGATAAGTAAAGAAATAGAAAGTCATTTCTTAGGGATTTTCAACAAAGATAAGAGCCCATTACCCAATTTAGATTGGGACAGGCTGCTGCCCTGTAAAATTACTGAGGCAGAGGCTTTGAAATGTCCTTTCACAATCCAAGAAATACACTGTGCTGTAAAAGCACTACCAGGGGATAAGGCCCTAGGGCCAGATGGCTTCCTAATAGGGTTTTTTCATCAATTTTGGGATATCATGAAAGAAGACATTGTGGAAGTCTTCAACTCCTTCTATGCAGCAAATG
>JAMKQA010250633.1:0-23632 GCA_024699735.1 Posidonia australis | reverse complement strand
AAAGATGTAGATTATCAGAGAAGTTTGTAGAAGCCTCCGTCTGCTTAAAAGATTGGTACGATGCGGTTGACCGTCTTCAAGGATTGAGCTTGAAGTTTAAATCAGAAGAAGACGATGATGCGACATCAACTTCAACAGGCAGAACAAACTCCCCAAATGAATGATTCTTGATGTAAAATTTTAAAATAAAAAATGTAAAAAAAATGGTGTAAATATCTCTTGTATTTTTTTATGTAAAAAAATGATATATTTGAAATATTTTTTTATAAATAAAAAAATAATTTTTAAAATTCATTTTTAAACCCAATAGACCTGCCCAGCGCTCACCGACCTGACCCACATATGGGCCATGGACCTTACCGGACTCATGACTTGCAAGTGGAGGCACGGCCCGGCCCGACCCAGACTACCCTACGGACCGGCCCGACCCGGTCTAAGTTCGGGTGGACTATGTATTCCGTGGACCGAGGTCCGACCCATTTTCCATCTTTATACACACGACCAGATGACAACCGCAGCAGGCGTCTCACGTGACCCTCCGACCTCCTCCTCAAATTCCACCCTCTGCATCCTCTGGATTCCATACGCCAGTAGTTCCCATCACAGCGCGCGCGACTCCCATCTCTCCACCCCACAACAGCCCCGTCCAATCTCTAGACTCTAGTGCTCGTCGATGCGCTCTTGCCTTCCTCCGATACCCCACCCACGCCTCTCCGCCAGCAAATCTCCAGTCCCAGCACCAGCCATCTCTCGGTTCCATGCCGACGTGCTTCCCGGGAAGACTTCCCATGGAGTCTTCCGTTCGTCAAGGAATTGGCTCCGCTCCTCCCGATTCCCAGCTCGTTCTCGTGTCAAAGACTCTGGATTTACGCAGAACGTGTTGAGGTGTAACGGAGACGGTGAGAACTCCAGTGTTTTTGAACCAGGGAATCAGAGAAAAGGGACTTCGGACGCGGTGGCGTTTGATTTTCTTGAGCTGAAGAGGGAGTTGGAGAAGGAGGAGAAGGAAGAGAGGGGTGTCGGGAGTGTTGGGAGCTCGGAGGAGGAGGAGGAGGAGGAGGAAGTTGTGCTTCCGGAGATTTCTGGGAAGGCCAATTTGGAATCCGAGGAGGAGGAGGAGGAGGAGGAGGAAAGAGTGGGAAGAATTGTTAGGAGAAAGGTGGTAGGAAGGGGAAGGCAGACGTTGAAAAGATCGAGTTTGTTGGCGAAGCAAGTGATTAGCATGCGATCTGCCTGCTGCTTGGGATTCATCTCGCAGCTTTGGGTTGATACTACGTCGGTAAGGGTTATCTCTTGCTTCCGTCCTAAAATAAAGAACCACATTTCTTTGCTTGAAATGCACGAAGAAATATCAGGTAAGCGCAATTGAAGTTGACATGCTTCATGCGAGCTGTTTTAAGTGATTCTAACATGCATACTTATGAACTGTAGTGCAATGAGGATAGCTTGTTTGTGTGTATTAGTGGCACCAATCAATAATTGACCATTTTACTCTGCCAAATCCACTATATTTCTTCATGTTGTTCACAGGGATTTTTTTCGGAGATGGTGTAAAAGCATGCTATATTGTTTCATGAATAATTGTATAATAATAAAGAGTATCTCTGCAACCTTTTCCATCTTTAGCAACATCACCCAGCCAACAATGTCTCGTCTTTGTTGAGAAAATCGCCTGTTGGAATGTGAGAGTAACTGGAATCTCAGTTCGACTTATCCAAACATAACTATTGTGGCCGTCAACAAGGTTTTAGAAACCAAATTGGAGAACAAACCGAAAGAGCACTGGTTTTGATTCAACCGGTGGTTCAATGTAGTTCGACCGGTGCTAATATCATCATGATATCATCAATAAGTGAATTGGTAATTAGACCAACCCAGTGTTATATTTGCAATTAAAAAATCGGTTTAACATGGCTTAAACCAATTTAACCCAATTTTTATATTACTTCTACTGAATATAAACTTGTTTTCAATATATAACTTATTTTCACAAATAACATATACAATTATACATAGCAAAAATAATCCAAATAGTAATGATACTGAGTATTGCTACTAAATCATTCACAAACTAATGAGTATACAATTAACAGTAATTGATATTGAGTAATTAACATATACAATTATACATACCAAAAAAATTATTCACAAATTTGTGCTAATGAGTATTGCTATTGAATCATTCACAAATCTGATACATGCTTAAAAGCAAAAAATATACATGCTAAGTTGCTAACGTGTAATGACACTTGTTACTTATAGCCAAAAGGAGCATGGAGGCAGAGGCACGAGGCGGCAATGTAGGCGGAGGTGGGGACTAGGGACTGGGATGGGAGGAATTGGAGGCATGAGGCATAAGGCAGAGGCAATTGACCAACGAAAGTAGGAGGTGAAGGTAGTTGACCGACAGAGGCAGTTGATCGGCAAACTGAGGTAGAAGGCGAAGATGGCGGAGGCGGGCTGATTGACTAAGGCAGGCTGAGGTGAGATGGGTGATTCGTTGATGCTGCTGTAGGCGGTGGTGAGGTGGGGGAGAGTTGGAGGTGGCGAAGAGGAGAGGGCAGCCGAAATCATGCATCGCAGCGAGATGGAGGAGAGTTAGAGGCAAGGTGGCTTAGGGTTTTCTCTTTAGATCTTAGGTTTGGTTTTTTTTTTTTTTGCTTTTATATTAGGCATGTAAACCGAGGGTTCAACAAAATGATTCAACCAGGTGGTTCTACCGGTTCAGGGCGGTTCAAAGCGGTTTACACTGACTTAAAAAGAGAAAACTGAATATTCAGTTGGTCCAGTCCGGTTTTTAAAACAGTGGTCGTCAACTCCAATTTCTGGATTTGTGGTTGGAATCCTGTTACGAAATCTACTTAAAAGTGACTTGGGCAGTATTACTCTATTACTGGCAGGACCGTGTTAAGAAATGCCCAAAGTAACTTCTAGGATTTTTTCGGGAAACATCGTGAGGGTAATGCTCAACCTCAATGGAGGTTGCTAGGACTGTTTTCTAGGAATAAACAGGTAGATCGGATTGCATCAGTGGTTGCTATCATAATTTTACTGAAAAGGGACTCTTGACTGTCAGCAATAGGGTTATAAGTCCTAACAGATAAAACTTTTAGAATCTCTCAAATCATGAACACTGCATTTTCATTCTCCTCCACCTCTTCTTCCTTTTTAATTCTATGAACTGAAATTACAAAATAAGACAAGTGTAACCTGAGAAGCTAAAATTTGGTTACTGATATAAGAATATCCTGTTCTTGAGAACTTCTGAACGTTAGAAATCTCTTCTATTAGGACTCTCAAATCGTTATGTCTTTATTGGGGTTTATTCTGGTAGTAGCTTCCTAGCATTTAAAATATGTCTCTTTGCAAAAAGCATTTAAAATATATTTTAAAGAATCTACCATAGAGTAATCTTATTGTAGGATTTCAGAATTATTTTTTTGCCATTATTTATTTATATATGTTAAACTTACTATCTCGTATTTTAAGTGATGTAATCTATCAATTGAAGTGTAGTTACCTCAAGAATCTCATTACTCTATTTGCTCCAGTGGATGGTGGTTGTAATTGAAGTAAGACCAAGCATTCTTTCTGGAGAAAATGATAAATTTCTTCTCAAGGATGTCTGTCAGGTATGCTAATTTGTCCTTGCCAGTGGCTGAAAACATATTCTTGTTTGTCATGTGAAACTGTTGACTCTTGACAGGTTGGTGATGTAGTTCTTGTACAGGATGAGAGTGTCATAGAAAATGATCTGAGAATGATTGGCCTGGATACCTTGGTATGATCTTCTTCTTTTTCCTCCACGCCCAATATTCAATAACTTACAGTTTTTTTTTAATTGGGCAAGGTTTTTACATCAGATACCGCTATATCATTTGTTACTTAACCCTTCTTTTTAAATATATCTGGAAGAATCATGAAATTCATCGTGATACAGTGATGCCCAATAAATGATATTGCTGGTGCTAGACTACATTTGTGAAGAAGTGCCATTCTTGTGATGAGCTTTGGAATTTTCACTACGATTCTTTCTAGTTACAAATAACATTTGACATTTATTAACCTTAAAGTTATATTTGCAGCTGACATTCTTCTTATGTATTTTACCTTGAACTTTTCAAACAACTGAGATTAATGGTTCTAGATCACATTGAAGAAGAAGTGACTTTATTGTGGCATGATTGAGTACAAGTTATAGCACTTGGCATACGCACATCTGCAAGATATATCTGTATTTCAAGTTTTTTATGTGTAACTTTTCAGCTTGAGTATTGCTTTGTTATTATCTTGGTTGAACATTGTTTACGTTAATCTATCGCATATTTTGTGGCACTTCTTTTCCTTTTTTTCTGTTCTTTCTCGAGAAAGGGAAGAAGCACTCATTGTTTAATACCTATCTTTTAGTTTGCAAATGTTCTTGTTGATCAACATGACACTGTTCACAAGGAGGATTTCTGTTGACCACACAGTTTCTGAGGTGTCATATTACTCTTATATCAGTTCTACCTTTTTAGCGTTCCCAATTAGTTTCTTCTGTTTGAATATTTCCAGGAAAGGAAATATATCCTAAAATTGAGGTTAATTTTCCTAGGAAATATGATTTATTTTCTTCTTATTTTTCTGAGCGTCTGCCTCAACGTCTGAAATATGTAGGCAAAATGGACTTTTTTTTTGTTCTCCCTTAGCATAACCCCAGTGGCCCAGTGAACTTGGGAGCTTTTTTCCTTCTTTGACTTGTGAATTTGTTTCAACATGTGTTATCAATTTGTCCACACGTATTCTACAATTTGTGGTTAGTATTTATGTCTCAATTGTATTTGATATGCCAACTTACCATGACCTCCTTATAAGTTGGAAGTCTGAAAAAGAAATTCCTTGTCTTATCATCCTCTTTCAGGTGTTGTTTGTATTGTGGAAAATTGGAAATTTTATGCCTGATTGCCTACACTGCAAATGGAAATTTCTGTATTCATTGGGAAATTTCTCATTATCAAAAAAAATAAAATTTAAGCACACATTGTAACTTCTTGGATCCCCAAATAGCATTTCTTGGACTATTGATGTTTATGTGTAAGCATATATTAAGATCAGCTATTTTGTTGTTGAATTAGCGTCCTTTACCTTTTTATAGATGGGCAAGCTATCAGCCACCTTTGTTATTAACTGTTATCCCAGAATGCTTATCATGATCCTTTGTCAGGTAGGATACAATGTTGTAACATCTGGTCGTCGCAATGTTGGGAAGGTGAGCTCAATGTTATGAAGCATTTTATTAATTCATGAGTGTTGTCTTGAAGGCATATCTGGATCATTTCAATGTTGTAGGTACGTGGCTACAATTTCAACATTAACTCAGGGGCTGTTGAATCACTTGAGCTTGATTCATTTGGCATGTCAATCCTCCCATCTAGCCTGGTGGGTTCATGAACCTGGATCCTCCAACTTATATGCAGACTAAAGTTTATATTTAGCTACACTTATTGCTGATTGTTGTCACTTCAGGTCAGCACCTTCTCTCTCTTGATTGAAGATGTACTTGAAGCAGTGCCAGATACAATTGTGGTGCAGGATGATGCTATTTCTCGAGTACAAAGACTTACAAAGGTCTGCACATTCTTCCTAGACTGACAAGCCAGACTCTTTACACAATTTAGCATTAGTTATGGCTTGTAAATGTTCAATAATAAGAAGCCAGAATAATCACTTTTCAGTATTTAATGAACATGTTTTTATTTTATTTTATTAGGAGATGGTGTAATTTAGCAGAATGGGAAAGGATATCATATGAATAATAATATAAATCATAACGGACATCTAAGTAGTTCTAACAAGCGTGTTCTGCAAACATAAGAAAATCAATCCTTCTTTTGTTGATGTACTTCTTGGTTAATCATTCCGCAACTCGATCACCAACTTACCGTTGCCCATTTTTTGTAGCCTAAATCCATGAAAACAGCAGTGTAGTTTTTTGTGTTCCTAAGGGATCCTAGAGGAATTCCAGGTTATGGTCCTAAGAGCTTGCATTTCTCTCTGCACCATCCTTCTCATGGTCCTAAGAGATGACTGGGTTGTAAATTGTACCATGTGCTGAATTTATGGCGGACAAGCCTATCACCTGGTTTATGGTCAGAGGGCTGTATCCATCTGATGCGCTTCATTGTTGAAAAGTGAAAATGTTATAGGTCTAACCAAGTAACCCCTAACATGTTTCTAGGATCTGGTTTAATGGGACCCTGCGGTGGTAAACAACCCAGGAAAGCTTACTAATCTGTTTCCAATATAGATAGTTCGTGTAAAGTTTGATTTACAGATTACATCAAGCTCACTGTTGTGCTTTTATAATTTCTTTAGGACCTAGTGTGCTTCACCATCTTGAGATTAAGAATGGAAATTAAAAAATTTCTACTTACTGCTATTGTCGTCTGGTTCTTCTTTGGCAGGGCTTTTGGGGTACACAATCTGTGGCTTTTCCTACAGATGATATTGAAGAATACACTGAGTTCAGAAGGCCCGGAAGGCATGTGGATGGCAATCGACGCAGGAGGACAAAGTTTCGAGATTTTCCATCAAGGACAAGGGAGATCGATGATGGTTGGGACCTGCCAATGGAGTATTGATGTCTATCTGTGTCTGTGTAGTGCTTTCCTATCTCCTAGCCCTGAATTTTGTATATTACTTAAGGTAAATCCATGCAGCATCAGTTTTCAGAGTGCAGAGATTATGGAAAAACCGAACCTGGCTAATCGTCATACTACTGTGATGAGGAGAAATCTACTGCGTACTTAGTTTTACACAGCATATACTAGGAAGAGGATAACAGACATAACTAACTCCTTTCCTCTCCTCTTGAGGCCTGTCTATAATACATGGCAACTGTTTATCAGCTAATACACTTTTGATTACATCTTATCTCCTAATAGAGAGGACTCAGAAATTGTTTGCTGTTGCTTGTTCTATATCTTTTGATATGTAATCAAAACTGTTCTTATCTAATGTCGATGTATTTCTAGTTAATTTTCCTGCTTTTGCACTTTTATGGTGCCTGAACTTTGATGAACAAAAGATCTCATTAGCAAATATGGTACGCGGAATCATTTTATATCCCAGTAGGAGAAGTCCTTGATCTAACAATTCAGTATTAGCTTTACTCGCAATTTTCTCTGAAGAGCATATAATATGCCATGTTTGGTCTGCAGTGTGCAGTAATCAACTGGAATGGGTCAATGAGCCTACCTATCTCAGAATTTTCTGTCTTTTTTTCTTTGTGAGGGCCATATGATTTTTTCTTAAATGGAACAAATGGGCAAAAATCTCTGAATTTATTTTTTGTAAAGGCCGCAGATAAAGCGGAAACTCTTAATGAGTTCCTTGGTCCACGTTGTGGACCTTTTTTCCATTTATACCCTCGAGGTGAGAAAAAATAATCATTCCTTAAATCAAATAATTTAAAATTTGAATTTACGAGGGGAAAAAACACAAAAGAAAAGGAAAACTTGCGCTTAAACCGCCCATGGGCCACGACAAGTTTGGACTGCTGGCTTCTTCGACCCAAAAAGGCATATTTGTTTTTTTTTCCTCGTTTCTTTGTCGAATGGAGGAGATGAAATTACGGTCATCGTTAGGGTGGTTTTAATCATTCCTTAAATCAAATAATTAAAAATTTTATTTGTTATACTTAGGCATGAGGTATCTTATATAGAATTCACGTTTAGCTGCACGAGAAACAAAATGTTCTTATTTTACAATATTATTCTTAGTCATATTTTACTCATCCTGTTAAATATCTCTTGTAGTTTATGATGATTTGTTTATATTTTGATCAAAATTATTTGTTCTTTAAATCTATTGTGAAATATGCAATTTTTTTTATTAGAGCATATGATACAAAATGGAAAATCATATTTCCCAGTGAGGGCATTACTGGAACAAGATAATATTCATTAATTGGGGAAAATGTAACTTCAAATGTGACACTTGGAACTCATGAAGAGCCTCACATTATTTTTCTGACCCTCACATGGGAGAAGTTTTCCAATGATTAAAACCACCCTAACGATGACCATAATTTCATCTCCTCCATTCAACAAAGAAAAGAGGGGAAAAAAACAAATATGCCTTTTTGGGTCGGAGAAGCTGAGCAGTCAAAACTTGTCTTGGCCCATGGGCGGTTTAAGCGCAAAATTTCCTTTTCTTTTGTGTTTTTTTCCATGGAAAATTCTAAAAAATGGCCCATGCAGGTCTCGAACCTGCGACCTTCGCGTTATTAGCACGACGCTCTAACCAACTGAGCTAATAGGCCATTTCAGATTATGAGATAATGTTATATATTAGATTGCAATACAAATTTGTTTTACAAGAATCACTGAATTCATGATGGCAGATGGGTGTCTAGACTCGAGACAGACATTGGCAATCATGCAGAGAGTCTAAAATCCCACTCGTTTCGATTTTTTGAGAGAGAACAAGCACCCACTTATACTTCATCGCTTCGATCTCGACAACCCACCATCCCGTTCGCGCGAGACAGCCTTGAGCAGCAAGTGCAACAGCTTACCAGGAGCGGAGAAGAACGGGCAGTGGTCGCTCTCCACGACCATCACCTCGCTCGGCGGCCACCTCTTCACCATCGCCTCCTGCTGCTCCAGCGAGAGCATGTTGTCGTGCTTGGTCTTGATGAATACTCGTCTCACCTTGTCCACGTTCTCCTCTCCACCTTCGAACTTCGCATTTGCCAAAGCTGTGGACGGCCACGGGCGCAGCAGCATCGATGCCAACGTCGAGTCCTGATCAAACGAATGAAATTAATCCACAGTTTGAAATGTCCTCCTTTGCTTCCTTGGTGTTGGTTGTTATTAATGTTTTACCTCCATGGGACTTAACTGATAGAGGATCTGACGTTGGAATTGCTGGAGCAGGGAAGTACTGGTGGGGGGTTTGTTAGGTCCCAAACCAAAGTTCAGCTCTAGCATCTCATTGGGTAAGTTTGGGACCCCCTACATTTTTGCCTTAGAACATCAGTCTCCAGCATGAAACAGCAATATGATCAATTTCATTTTTCATAGAAATCTTAATTGTTATCTGAATAACATCCTTATTCTGTCCTCTTTTTCATAATTAGGTTTCACATAATTAGCTAGTGCCACCACTTTATATTGTCTATGAAAGCGATTCTGATCTTACACATCATGCAAGATTTAGCTGGTCATTATATTGTACTTATTATTCATGCATTTTTTGTTCTCTCTAGTGGATGAGTACAAGCTAATGACCTTTGCATAATAGGATGCAATCAGATAGAAAAAAAAGGCACCAGAAACTGCTGTTGGCACTTGATATATAAGCACGCATACATAAAAGAAACTTGCAAATTAAGCTGTACTATTTCATAATACAGATAAAAGATTCGTTCAAATTAGTTCAAGAAGGAACTGAACTCTAGAATGGTAAATATCTCATAGCAACCGTCTCAAGGTTTCGTGGAAGCATCCAAAGTTGGACAAGATTCCTTTGAGACAGGTGGGGCTCTAAACCCGAAACATACAAGTAAATAACAACAGTATCCATGACATTATGTGCTTCTGTGGAAGACAATTGGATAGACTTCCAGTAGAAAACGCCAGCCCTTTCATTTTCAATAGGAGTTCATCTGTTTGATGGACTACTAGACATAAGAGTTTTTAAAATTCTAAATTCGGTAACAATCAACTGTAGAATATTAGGAAAAAAAATGTTATATATATATATTAAATATTGAAGTAATTAGAAACTAGCTTCTTCGTTTCCATTATCATGTAAATTTCATGATTATTAAAGGAAATACTGGAAGCAGATATATTATTTACTTCTTTAATATCTTCTTCTGAGTAGAATCCTGACCGAAGCATCGTTGCTGCGACGTAGATCGCCACCGCGATCTTGTCTCCGAACTCTCGCACGGCCTGAGTCGCACTGAGACCCCCGGCACTGTGACCCACGAGAACTACCTGTAAGGAAACTTAGTTAATTAGTAGTTGCAGTTGCTTAGCTTCAAAGCTTCTGATATATAAGATCCAGTAATATACAGCTGATTTCCTTTTAAATGGACGGAACCGCAGAACTTTATCATATGCTCATTTTCCATGCATCATTTCTCATGCATTCTCCCTTTTGTCCTTGCTTCCCTTGCCAGAGTGATGTCAACAGCTAGTCTTAGCTTATAAATTGCGGCCAAAAGGGCAACACTTTTGATAATTAAAGAAATTAGTGGATAAAGCACCGACAACAATGATTAATATGAAAGAGAAGGAAATTGCGATATATCTTATGATTCTTCCGTTCAAAATAAAATGGAAAGAAAACACCTTGAGAGCTACAAACGTTTGTTTAACATCATGTGTTTGATTGCATGCATGCATGGCTTCTGGATTGAGAAAATAAATTATCACCTTCTCGTGTTGAGGCAGAGCAGACAAGAAATCCAGGAAGGGTTTGTTGTATTCGTCAAAGGTGAGGACGGAGTTGGGATCAGAGATGTTGATGCCGGCTCCACTGAGGTCCATGCATGACACCTCGTGGCCGGATTCCTCCAGCAGATGCCGGAGCTTGAACCAGCACCATGCACCATGGCCGACCCCATGCAAGAGAACAAAGTGGTAGGGAGACGAAGAGGACACCTCGCTCGCCATTCTTCTCTAGCTACCACCTCTTCAACTCCGGCTCAATTTGGCCTTTTACTGCTTTGTAATATTGATGCAGCACATTGCCTATTTAAATTCAGCTGTGGCCTGCACTTGTCTTTTCTTCTTAATTCCCCATGGCATGTATACTACTGTTTGAGTGTAATCTTTTCTAATTTAATGCATGATAGCTTGGCAATTTACACAAGATTAACCCTTTTAACCAGTTTGGCTAATTGCCCACTCGAAAGCTAATTGCTACAATATTACTATGGTTTACGTGGATGTTCTAGTAGTTATGATTTTTTTTAAGCCAGTTAGAGATTAGGCCCATTTCGTATCATTAGAAGGTCCGTGCCTTGCTTCAAGTTCTCTTTGCATACTGGTGATCAAACTCCAGTTTGATTGTCTTTTTTTTTTTTGACAGATATAGTAATACCATCATTTATCCATTTCTAGGCGCTACATCAACTAACATTAATCTTTTTGACTGCTTGTTTTTATAGAGAATTTTGAATGATCCAGTAGCTGGAAGCATGTAAACAATACCATGTAATATTGTAACAATTAGGTGGTATGGTCTCATTTACAGATCCAATTCGATTCCTTCCAAAGCCAGAATATACTGAACTGTTTTTGTTTTTTTAAGTTAAACGATATGCAAAAATAGTTGCATAAATTCAAGCAGGTAACTTTCAATAACTGACTTTTACTTGCAATAATATGACTACAGGCAACATATGGATGGTAGAGGTCAAGGTGTCGTTTACGAAAACTATATCTGTCGAGTCTGAATTGATGTGCCACTACCAATCTATTGCATGGGGTTTACTTGCACACGGATTGCCGGCCGACAACTTTCCCTGTTTTCTTCTTGTCTTGTGCTGATTACATCATCATCACCACTGAACTTATTCATAATTTATGGATATCAGGATATATATTTATAATTTTGTTGACATTATTTGTAGTATAGCATTTCAATAACCCGCATTCTCGTGTTGTGCCATCAATCATGTAATTTCTTCGCTAACCGTATGGTTTACACTAGTTTGTAATTCAAGAGGAATTTAAAATCAAACAAATGACAACCCAACTAATTGTGTGAACCTTTTTTGTTTGATTTCTTTGCTCTATTTTAACAAACCTTTTGTTCGATCTGCAAAAACTTGAGGAGAGAGAGGGAGGGAAACTCCTTTTGTTTACTAGAGTTTGTATTCCCTCTATTTTGGAGGAAGTCTAAACTCCTTCAAATCCTTCTAAACACCAACCATTTTCTTCCAAAGACGAACCAAACACAAGAATTAATGGGAATTTCCACTAACTCCACCAACTCTTCCTAATTTTTTTAAATCAAATATTTACGCTCTGATAAGGGATTTGTACACTTAGAATGTATTGGAATTAATTTAGAAGGAATACAGTTTTCTATTAATCATCTAAATCAAGGTGTTTATGCATAATAGAGGAAACGATGTAACAATTAACTAATTCCACTGCTTTCCTAAGAATGTGTAAATATCATTGATTTCGTTTCCTTACAAATTCCTTAACATTTCATCATTTTCTTTAATTAAGGTCTTGATATGTTCAGTTCCATTGAGTGTTTTCTTATATATTAATGATTTTCATATAATTTATGTTTGCTTGATACAAAATGATTTTAGAAAATTTATTATCTAATAATTATGTATAATAATATTTATTTTATATTTATACTTGTATGGTAAATCATTATAATTAAAGATATAATAGTAAATAATTATGTTAGTTTCATATACTTGTATCATTATATTTGTTTCATAATTATATTTATAATAATTATGTTTGTTTGTTTCTTTCTTTCTTTCTTATATTTTATTTAAGATATATAAAGATTTTAACAAACTTTCTTATCAAACAATGGTAAATTATTTTATTTATTTAATAATATATAATTATTTTAGTAATCTTTATTATCAAATAATCATATACTTTAACATTTGTGTTATTTACATAGTAATTACAATTTTTTTAGTAAACTTTCTTATAAAAAATGTTTATGATAATAATATGTTTTATTTATTAATAATCAAATAATGGTACATCATATATTTTTTATTTTATTCATTAAACAATTATAATATTTTTAATAAATTTTAATTTATTGTCGAATACAATGCATGAAAATCTTTATCTACAAATACATATGATCTTCTTTTAATTTCACACATATTTGAAATCCACTTTCTTATTATTTCCATAACATGCACAAACACCATAAAATGAGTTAAAGAAAAATCAAATTCCCTTATTTTCTTAGGAAACTTGATTCCTCTCAATTTCTTTCAATTCCAAGATCCCAATTTCAATCAAATTTTTTGCACAAATAAGCCCTAAAAGAAAATCAGTATGGAAACTTCAATAGTCTAATCTTGCCTCAAGTCTTTTGTGCATTAAGCTTGAATGTTGAAACCAATAACAACGTTATTATAGTCCCTTTTT
Source organism: Posidonia australis (assembly GCA_024699735.1). Lineage (NCBI taxonomy): Eukaryota > Viridiplantae > Streptophyta > Magnoliopsida > Alismatales > Posidoniaceae > Posidonia > Posidonia australis. The sequence continues at coordinate 10,490 of JAMKQA010250633.1, read as the reverse complement.
TTGTAAAAGTCTTACACACATTGATATTCAAACCTACAACTTCACAAATTTACAAATAAATTATAGTCACGTATCGAATAAATTATGCTTTATTCGATTATGTCCCCAACTTTACAATTTTTTGCTATATTGCCTCTAATTTTTAAATGTTTCAATTTCATCCCTAAATTTCAGTCGTCTATCAGTTACCTCTATCTATTTGACTTTGATAGTCGAACAACCTTGTTACGGTGCCTTGATCTATTTTGGGTGTATAATATTTTCATCATCTTCTTTCTTTTTGTTTCTTTAACTCTAATTGTTGTTATTGGATGCACAAATGTGACCATGGATGCTCAAAGGGGGGACTCATTTTCAGGAGTGTGTGCTAAACAACATCACGACAAATGCGTATGGAAGGGCCTTGGAGCTATATCTCCTTTTATAATGCATCACAAAGTTGTTCTTTGGTGATTTTTCCCTGATGAGCTATTAGAGGTAGATGAGCTGGCTATTCTAACTTTGTGGCTGAAACCCTAGCGGCTCTCTGCGACCTTTGACTTCCTGCATCTTATGATCGACGGATGGGGCGTCGTCGACGCTCTGCTCGCGTCCTTTTGCACAAGGCTACCGGATTCAACTGGCACGCTTTCAAAAACCGACTGCTTGAGGAGGATGCAAAAGATTTCTCTCCGGTTATCCCATCCCCCTCAGTTCCGACCTCTCGCCGGCGTCGGCCTCCTCCCTGAGAGGTAAAAAACCCGTAAGTACGCATTAAAGACAAAACACACTCTACCCCCTTTTTCCGCTCGCCGATCTGAGGGCTTACCCTAGGGTGAGCTCTGATCTGCAGTGGGATAGTCTGCTGGTGCGTCCCCTACTTTGGGGGCGATTTTTCTTGTCCCTAATCTATTTTGAGGAGTTTCGATCTTTCTGGAGAATTGAAGGACACTATTTGCTAGATCCCCTTCTAAATTTGTATGTTGATATTTCTTCTGGATTGTATGCATTATTTCCTTCTCGATTCGATTGTCTCTCGTTATGCATCTTGAGTTATAGTATTATTATGGCAATTGCTAGAATATTTGGTGTTTTAAGGTGAGGCATTACTCTGATCGAAGAGTTTCTAGGGTTTCAGCAAGTTGTTTGCCTGAATCTGATAGGTTTAATCGTGACTTAGAGGGTGACGCTAAAAGTCACCTTGTTAAAAAAATTTCTTTGGTTACAGATTATGATAGCGAGTCTGTGGATTTAAGTTTATCTCCGACAGATACTATTTTGGTTTCGACGGCTTCAACCAGGGTTGTTCCCCAGCCTATCGGGGAACACTGGCTCACCGGAGAAGACACACCCCTTGGGGGTCTTTCTCGAGAACACAATTGCACCGCGGCGCCACTTTCTGACGCCTCGCAATCTGTGTGGAACTTCTCCACTTTCTACCCTCCTAATTTACTCATTTTTAATCCGGTTAATTACCCTAACTGGACTTTAAGGGCTAAACGACATGATAGTGAGGCTAATGGAATCATTAATTATGATCATGATATTTTTGCTGCGTTAATACCCACTTTGAATCGGAGCAGTTCGCCTCCCTTTTGTTCAAACAATTTAGTGTCGGGTACGACTTCTGACAACGCCTCTTCGCCTTCTCCCTTGAATATCTCCTGTATCTCTAACACTGGGATTTTTTCTAGAGTGGAGCCTAGTACTTGGCCTAACAATACTTCTGTTTCAAGTAACCTGTATTGTGGCTTCACACCTTCTACTATCTCTGCCTCTTGCGCTTTGCTCCCCTTTCCTCTCCTATCATAGCCTCTCAGGTGCTTTCAGACCGACATTGCTCCCTTAAGAAATATCCTTCTGTGCCTTCCTTGGCGTCTTCCCCATCTGCTCTCGAAGACTCTTTGGACCTTTGGGAGGTGGTTTCACTGCAGAGAAGCGTCTCGCCTATGGTAAGCTTCTGTAGAAAACATGGGATATGTTTTGTTTGCAGTCTTCGTGGACATATAAATAAATATTGCAGATATAATGGTGCTTGTTATAAATGCTCTTCTCCTTCACACTCGGTAGCTATCTGCAAATTTATGCAGGACTCAAAGCTCGTCCCTGCTCCTGAGATGATGGCTGGGCTCACCCCTCATGCCCCAAATCCCCTTCCACTTTCTGAATCTGTCTATGACCAACTTCACTGCCTATCTTGCTGTGCGATTGTCACAATCCACTCCCCACATCTGTTAAAGTTTACCCTAGAGGAATACCTTTGCACGAACTAGTCTGCCTCCATCTTCGTAAAAGTGCTGGACTTCTCCCCTAGCAAATTTCTGATTAAGTTTACTCTTACCTCTTTTAGGAATGATGCCCTTAACTTATATGGATCCACTCTTCAAATGCTACCTGCATCTTGTGTTCCATGATCTGTAAATTCTAATGTTGTGTTTACTCTGAAAGAAGAAGGTGTCTAGATTAGATTAGAGGATATACCACATCACCTATGGAACATAGACCTCTTCTCTCACATGGTCTCTGAATTTGTTGATATGTTGGAAGTGGATACCTCCATAGACTGCTTCAAGTTCCTAAGTTTCGCGAAAGTTAGGATTCGTCTGCACCCTAGAAAAGAAATCCTAGATACCAGATTTTTTTGCTTTTGGAAGACTAGTCTATCCCATCAAATTTAGAAGTTGCTAGGACTTATGTCCTTCTTCCACATCAGCCTCTGCATCTCTTCCTCCTTGGCCCAAAAAGAATAACACACCCGTTTCTTTTTCCCCTAGGAGGTTACCCCCAACTCGCAAGCCTCTCAAAAATAATATGGGATGGAGGGGTAGAAAAAATGGCAAGGTCCCCCAACCTAGTAATAATGTTTGGACTAGGACTGCCAGCCCTTCTTACTCCTTTCAACCCACCTCTGCCACCACCTCTGGCGGGCCTTCTCCCATCCCCTAATACCCCTTCTTTCGGGTCCTTCCCTGCTCCTCTCCCTGCCACTGAAGTCAATACAACAGAGAATCTGGGACTAGTTGAAGCTTCAAAGTTTGTGGAGAAAGAAATAAGGGCAAGGAACGTTTCTTTGGCAAAATTCAAGAAGATCTAGGTTGTTTTTGACTGTCTTGAGCAGGATGACTTGGGCTCTAGCACTGGGGATAGGCTACCCTCCCAGTCAGCTACTCCTATTCACGCTCCAGGTACGTTCGCCTCTCATTAAGAGCATTCAGATGATTCAAATAATCTCTCTAGTTCTAAGTTCGTCTCTACATCTATGCCCCCTAGTATAGACGATTCTTCTTGTAATAATATAATTAATGAGGTCCTAAACTAAGATTCATATGAACAGTTCAGAATTTTTTGTAATGATATTGGTATTGATTTAAAAAATTTAGATGATGCCAATGATTTTCTGAACTTAGTAAGAGTAGACCAAGGTCTAACTCCTGTTAATCTAGACAATCTACAAAATTTTGAGGAGAATTTTGCTTCTTTTCGTTTGTCACATGTTTCTTAATGATTATTGCTGCCTAGAACATTAGGGAACTAGGAAGCAATAGGAAAAAAAGAGTCGTGAGAAACTTAATAAGAATAAATAGTTGTGATGTAATCATCATCAGTGAAACAAAAAAAGAAGACTATACTCCATCTCTCCTCGGAATTCTGGGAGGAGGGAGAATAAGTAATTGGACCCACTTACCCTCTCTTGGGGCTTCTGGAGGTATTTTAATTAGTTAGAATGATAAATTGTGTAATATAATATCCACTTCTCTAGTCACTTATAACCTTTCAATTAAACTTAAAGATTGGAAGGATGGGATGGAATGGTGGCTAACTAGGGTATATGGATCTTGTGAATCCAGATGTAAATCTGATTTCCTTATTGAACTAGAAAATTTGAGCAAAACAGTCAATGCAAATTGGGTGATTGGGGGAGACTTTAATATCACTAGATACTCTTTTGAACACTCATCAAATTCTGGTGTATCCCCTGCCATGACAAAATTTAATAATTTTATAAATCACAATCAATTAATGGATTTTTCCCCAAACAATTGCCAATACACCTGGTCTAATTTTCAAACTCCTCCAACTATGGTTAAGTTGGACAGGTCTCTTATCTCCCCTAGTTGGGCAATCTCAAATCCTGACACCTTGTGTGTTGGCAAGGCTAGGGTTGTCTCAGATCACACTCCAATCTTACTTGACACTAAACCTAGGGAGGGGGACCAACCCCGTTTAAATTTTACAAGTCCTGATTATGCTTGGAGGGATGTCACAATTTCATCTCCAACTGCTGGACAAACTCAGACATTATTTTTAAATCAAACTCTCCCCTTGCTAATTTTACTTTCAAACTTAAAAACCTACATAAGCAGATCAGGCGTTGGGTCATCCCTAAGAGGGAGGAGAGGGAAAAAAGGTTAGAATGTATAGAATCTCAGATCATGATGATAGATCTCATGGCTGAAACACAATTACTTGATAATGCAACTTTGAATATCAAGAAAAACCTCAGAATGAAACATCTTAATCTCCTTTTAGAACAAGAGACATACTGGAAACAGAAGTCTAAGGTTCAATGGTTGAAGGAGGGAGATTTGAACACTTCTTTTTTTTATAATATGTTTGAATAAACACAATTACCTCTCTCAAAGTTAATGGTAGTCTTCTGACTTCCCCTTCTCTGATTTGCCTTGAGCTTGAAAATCACTTTACTCGGCAATTCAACAAGAGCTCTAGGTTAAGGGTGTCTCTGAACTGGGATCCCTGCTACCTAGGAAGATCACCAATCTAGATTTGCTAGAGGAAGAATTTACTATAGCAGAAGTTAAAAAAAGTACTTTTAATCTTCTTAGAGGTAAATCCCCTAGCCTTGATGGATTCCCCTTATTATTTTTTCAAGAATTCTGGGAACTTCTGCATCCTGATTTAATGGCAATTTTCCATAAACTATACCTGGTCACAAATCTAGATTTTCTTAGGCCAATAAATCAAACTTTCGTTTCTCTTATCCCTAAGAAAGAAGGTGCAAAATGTGTCAAAGATTATAAGTCAATCAGCTTACTCGATAGTACTTACAAGATCATTAGTAAATATCTACCACTAGGTTTACTGCTCCCTTAAATGATATCATTAATGACTCTCAGTGTGCCTTCCTATCTAGGAGATACATTGGTGATTGTTTCTTGGTTGCTCAAGAAACATTAAACTACATGAAGACTGCAAATGTTCCTGGTTTTATCTTGAAATTAGACTCTAAGAAAGCCTTTGACAATGTGAATTGGGAGTTTTTACTGAACTCTCTTAAGAGACTTGGTTGTGGAGATAAATGGATATCTTGGATGTATATGTGTATTTCAACTGCTAAGTTCTCCATCTTAGTAAATGGATCTCCTACGGGATTCTTTGGTGCAACTAATGGGCTTAGGCAACGAGACCCTCTGTCCCCCCTTCTGTTTATTGTTGTCTCCCATATTTTTAATAGGATGTTGTCACTGGCAGCAAATAAAAAGCTCATCTCGGGGATCCAACTTCCAAATGATGGTCCAAATATAAATAACATTAATTATGCTGATGATACAATTCTCTTTCTCTCCTCAGAAACATATAACTTGATAAATATTTAGAGAATTCTCTGTTGTTTTCAGACCTGTTCTGGACTTAATATAAATTTCAAAAAGGCCTCTTTGACTAGTGTGGGTGTCCCTAGGACTGCAGTGGAATATGGCTGTGACATTCTAGGATGCCAAGTTGGAACTTTACCAATTAGTTACCTAGGCCTTTCACTACATCATAGAAAGGCCACATATAAGGATTGGACGCCAGTCATAGAGAAGATCTCAAACAAGTTGTCAACATGGAAGGCAAAATTTCTTTCTTTAAAGGGCAGATTAACTCTAGTAAACACTGTATTATCTGCTATCCCAACCTACTACCTTTCAGTACTACACCTTCCCAAAAGGGTTGAAAAGGAAATTAATCTGCTTAAAAGTAGATTCCTTTGGCAATCTACACCTTCAAACAACAAGGGATATCACTTAGTTCAATGGGCAGCTTTACGTAGGTCCAAATAACATAAGGGTTGAGGCATTATCAATCTTAGAAATTTTAGTGTGGCCCTTAAATGTAAATTATTATAGAAACTCTGGACTTGTGCCCCAAATTTAAAATGACCCATCCTATTAAAAGTCAGATACTGTTTTAGATCTAGGTTAGGGGCCTTGCTTAATTTATCAGATAGGAAATACTCCCCAAATTGGCAACAACTTAAGACTTGCTTCAACATTCTTAACTGTTTTACATCAATAGAAGTAGACAATGGTGAGGATACCACATTCTGAGAAAATAATTGGATTAATGGCTCCGCTCTAAAATACAGATTTCCGGATCTATACAAAATGGCTAAACACAAGAAGGCATTTGTGAAAAGGGTTATACATCAATTTGGGAGTATTTTCAGGATTATTTGTGTGGCATCTCGACCAGATTATCCATTTTTATTTGTAAACCATGTAGTTGATTGTAATATTGCTTAAATGGTTTATTAATGGATAATCTGTTATTTCTTGTTTGTGTGAGCTTGTGGTTGGTTGTCTGTGCGCCTGTTTGTGATCTGGGACCAATGTGGGGTCCGATTTGAGGATGCACAGTTGTCTCGGTTGGCGTACCTGTCTTTTCTTCATTTTTCTCTCCTTCATTTTCTCCTTTTCCCTTTTTCTCTCTCTCACGAGCCATGCCCTTCCACCTCTTTCCCCGTCTTCTTCTTTCTCTGCTTCCACCCTTGCCACCAGCAACGGTGGCCCGTGCCTCCCCATCCCTTCTGACGGGATGGATGGCCAGCGCCAAGCGGGTGGTGGCGGAGATAAAGAGAGGGAGGTAGGAGTGGGCAGAGGGGGAGCGTGGAGAGAAAGGAAAGGAAGAGAAGAGAGGAAGTTGACGCACGAGCTGGTAGGAGGTGGTGAGCCGCTCGTGGGTTTCGCCAGCCGAGGAGGTTTGCCGGAGTGCGGGGAGAGTCGTTGGGCAGCTGAGCCATGTACGCGACTCCTTTCCCTTCTTTCGTTTAGTTTTTATTAAGGATGGGTTAATTACATGAAAATTATGAGAAATGCACGTTAAATTGTAGAAAAATTATAAAATGAATGGGAATGTGATGTATAGCATGAGAATGTAGAGATCATACGGTTAGGATTGATGTTTGTGGGGAAAATGTGATTTTGGGGTTGAAGGCTACAGTAGCCGTTCTTGAGCCCCTTCCCCTTTTGATTTTCGTTTGAACTGTGTGGTTAATGGAATCATGAATGGTTTGAGGGGTTTTGAAGTAGACTTGAGGGTCTACACCCCATGATTTTATGGAAATTGTTGGTATATGTTTGAGGGGTCCGATTGGGACTCCCACTTTGGGCGAATTCCGCCACTGCGGAACAGGGGTGTGCCCTGTCTGCGAGGAATTCGGTATGCCGAAATCCTGACAGATTAAGCCAGATACCTGATTTCGACAGACCGAAAACACCCGGTCGACTGAAACAAGGGGTTTCGACATACCAAAATTTTTTGGTATACTGAAACAGGGAAATTCGGAATACCGAATTGAAAATTCGGTATGCCGTTTTTGCCCTGAACTTCGGATGTAAAAATGTGAATTTTAATGAATGTTAAATGGTTTTAATGGTATGGTGAGTTTATATGAATGATGTTTACCAATGTAATGACATGGAGGCATGTGGAACCCCAAACAAATGAATTTGTGTGTGGTTTTGGGTTTTAGACCCTATTAATGAATGGAAAAGATCGTTTTATGTGGTTTTGGGCCTGAGACCCAATTTATGACTTTAAGCATGGTTTTCATGGCTTGAGTTGGGACCCCGGTGGAGAGTCAAGTATTGCAAGGAAATAGAATCCTGCAACTAAAAGAATGAAATGAAATGAAAAATGGTTTTGAAATGGAACACTGATAATGTGGTTGTCGAGCTCATAGCGGTGTAAACTGAGCCTGGATTTTCACACCTAATTATTCGGGTCACCGACGGTGTAGGCTGAGCCTGGGTCGTTGTACCTAGTTGTTGGGGTCACCGAGCTCGTAGCGATGTAGGCTGAGCCTGGGCTTTTGAGTCTAGTTGTTCGGGTCACCGACAATGTAGGCTAAGCCTAGGTCATTGGACCTAGTTGTTCGGGTCACCGACTAGGGTGTCAGACAGAGACGTATCCCCGTGCACGTATGAAAAAGAAATGATGATGTTTTAACCAGTTGCCAGCCAGTATTTCTGATTTGGTTTTGAGCCCAATGGGGCGTTGTGTTTTAGGCTGATCTGGTCAGAAATGTGAATTTGAAAGTGTGTTTTGGGAAGAAATCCCAAATATTTGAAATGGAAATGTTTTGGAAAAATGAATTCCAAAAGGTTTTCCAAAGAGATGTAAAGGAATGTTTTGTAAGAAAAAAAGGTTTTGGAATGAATTTCCAAATGTTTTAAGAAAAGAAAAGGAAACATGGCTTTTGAAAAAGCATGGATTGGGATTGAATTTTCAAGTGATTGTTTAATAAAGAAAGGATGATTTTCAAAAAGAGAAAACCAAGTTTTGAAAAAATGAGATTTATGGTTTTGCCGAGGTTTTGTGGTTTGTATGTTTTGGGGCGCGTACTGGGTGACTTAGATGTCACTCACGCGTGCTATTTGGTTTCCAAGTGCAGACCGCGTGCAGCCGAGTTCCGGTGCAGGAGTTGGAGCTTCTAGCCGCACATTGGGATCCTGAAGGTGAGCCTTAGTTATAGTTATTTAATGTTTCTGTAATTAGTGTAATTATGCTTGATACTATGTTTTGGTAGCGGGTCTGGGATTGGGGCGTTACAATTTGACCTCAACAGTAGCCCTGTGCAACAAGTTAATCAGCATGTTCTTCTGTCCCAAGTGGGCCAATTGGCAGATATATTATCTGGATTTCAGCTTCAATTGGAACAAGACAAAATCTATTGGCAACCTGAATACAATTGCTCTTTCACAGTTAATTCATGTTATAAAGCTATAAATGACGGTGAACTGAGATTTCACTTGTATAATTCCATTTGGAAGGCTTGAGTGCCACTAAAAGTTAAACTATTTACTTGACTAGTAGTATCGTACAAGATACTAACAAGAGATAATCTTTAAAAAAGGGTTGGTATGGCTAGAAATTATGTCCTATGTGCAATTGCTATTGTGAAACAGTTTCATATCTGTTTATTCATTGCCCTTTTGCAACTTCTGTTTGGAATTTTTTTGTTAATAATCTGATGTATCCTGTGTCTTATCGTATTGATGACCGCTTCAGATATAGGCCTCATTGTACCTTTGCATTATCAGACCATGGATGGCATGTGCTTATTCCGATTTTGATCTGGAGTATTTGGCAGGAGAGAAATAGTAGAATTTTTCATAATTTAGTTAATTCATGTAGGCTCACTATACTTCATATTATTTCCCTTATGTATGCTTGGGCAGTAAATTTAAGTACAGGTTTTGAAAGGGATGTTTTAATACAATCCGTCTCAGACATGCAAAACTCTTGGAGCATGGACCATTCAAACATGGGGGCATTTGTGAATTCAAATCCTGGGACCCCTATTTTCTCAACAAATGCCCCTGCTGAAGTCAGACCTTCTGCTCACAACACTTCTGAAGATCATTCCTCCTGATCTTGTTTCATTTCATTAATCTTTGTGATAGTCTGTTGAATGGGAGTTATAACTTAATGATTTTTGGATGATTCTAGCCATATATGTATTACATTGGCCAAGCTAATTTCGATTTCTTTTGGATCTTCTAGATCCTTAGCATTTTTGTAATACTTAGAACTTTATTTTTGTTGTTCTTTGTGGTAGAATCATAACCAAGAATTCTTACTGATATTATTATCGTTTCCAAAAAACAAAGTTATTCTTTGGTGCCATGGATGAATGTGGTGTGAAGCAATGTATGCCCTTTGAAGTTCTCCTACTGCTTGTATGTAGCCTTACAGACTGGTCTTAGCATGGCAATCAAATGTCTACAGAAGGCTAGAAGGGAGGAGCTACTAGTTTCATGTGCAGGGAAGAGACGAGGATCATACAAAACCACTACTTTCGCCTACGCCTATTCAATGTACGTTCGATCACCATGTAGGTTAAAACTTAAAACCTTTTGTCCTTTTTTGTAAGGGCCCGAACCCAGGTATGCTACCAAACAATAGCATCACAAGCTTAATTACACAAATTACAGAACAAAAAGACTGTAACCAAGGCTCACCTCTAGGATCTCGATGCACGGCTAGAAACTCCGATTCGTGCACCGGAAACTGGCTGCACGCGGTCCGCACCTGAAACACACACAGCACGCGTGAGTGACATCTAAGTCACCCAGTACGTGCCCCTAAAACACCCAACCACAAGCAAGCACAATAAAACCAAAGAAAACTCGTTTCTCAATATAGGAAAACTTAGTTTTAATCTTAGAAAATCACTTCCTTATTAAACCACACTTGGGATTCATTCCCAAAAACCAAATCCATTTCTT
>JAMKQA010250632.1:0-26272 GCA_024699735.1 Posidonia australis | reverse complement strand
TTCTCACAAAAAACTGGCAAAGAGATGTAATAATGAGACACTAGCTTTTTAAATAATGACACACATGGGATCGATCCAGCCCACTCTGAAGGAAATTGTAGAATAAGAGTTTATCAAGCCATGGATAAATTAGGAATGGGACCCGAAATTAGAATAAGAGTTTATCAAGCCCACGTTGTGCTCGTCGACGACAACGACGAGGTGGAGGCGGAGGCGGAGGAGATATGGCGTGGAAAGCCTGGTTTGCACCTCCACTGGTTCTAGCGGAGGAGAAGGGGAGAGACGGCGGCGCGTAGTCGGGATTTCGCGGCGGAGTACATCTTTCGGGACGTTGCCCCATCCCCGCCGCCGAGGTTGTGGAGGAACATGGCGTGGTCTCTCGTCAGGTACATGTGGCAGATCCTCCCCACCTTGTCCCCCTTGCCACGCCCTCAACTGGCAATGTAGGACTAATGTAGGAGGAAGGGGTGGAGTTGTTGTGGGGGCGCGGGGGCCCATGCTGGGGGTAGGGCCGAGAGGGGGCAGCGGAGGTGGTGGTGAGGGTGCGAAGTTGAAGAGACGAGAGGGGGTGACAGAGGTGGTCGTGAGAGAGGAGAGGAGAGTGAAGAGACGAGAGGGCAGTGGTTGAGAAAGAGGGCGAGTGTTATAATTTTAGGATACTATTGCGAGGACATGTCCTCGTAAATTCCTCGCTAATATATTGCGAGGACATGTCCTCGCAATGTGCTCGTTATAAGTCCTCACAAAATCTGATTTTTCTAGTAGTGCGAGTTAACGAGTCAAATAGATTATTATCCAATAAATCAAAATGTGTATACTTATGATGAATCAAAGTGTATATAAACATGTATTAGAAATTACAAAATAAACACAGTAAACATAATCATAAATCCACACATATAAAATCAAATAAATATAGTTTATAAGACTAATAGTTTAATAATTTCAACATTAATAATCCATACCAACAAAACCAAATAAATGTCCTATAAGTTATTGCCATACACAACCAACTAGTTATATATTTAATAGTCTAAATCTCTAATATTCTCTATAATGCAAAAATATTCTATCCTACAAAGTAAGCAATACACATTATTAAATTAATATTGATACTATAAAGACAAGAGACATAGAAACACATGTTTGGAATAATGAATAATATCATATAGGTTAACAAGTTTGGTGATATGCTCAACCCATGACCTAACTTGTTAGTGGTCAGGGTTAACAATTATGTGACAACAGCTGTAATTGGGTCTAAAATTTCAACCTATACCCTAAAATAACAAATTTGATCAAATGAATAAACTAGTTTGACCCAACCCATAAACATCGTTAAATTTATCCTCATCTTAATATTGAATAAACTTCAATAGAAACACTTTCCAAATCAAAACTGTGCAAAAAAATAGATAATTAGATTGCTTTAACTAAGTTCATAATTAGAATTATAATAACAAAAAAAGGACTTTAATCTAGTTTCATGTTGTTATATGAGTATTCTAGTCATTTGCCGATCAACTGTAACATCCGTAAAATTCAATTTTGTAATTATTTACATTTTTATGAATTTTATTCCTAGACGGGTGTTACTGTTGTGTGGTTTTGTGCTTTTGGGCTTGGGCCTTGTGGGCTGGCTTCTATTAGCGTGTCCCTGTGCATGGTTGGCACTATGCATTGTGGCACTGTGCATGTGGGGCCCGAGTGTGGGTCCGTGTGGGGCACAGGTGTGGAGTCCCTGTGGGGCCCGCATTTGTGGGCTGTTGGTTGTGGCTGGTGGTTGGGCGGAGTGGTTGGTTGCTCGTGCGGTGTGCCGGTGGCTGTGATGCATAGGTGAGCACGTTCCCAGCTACTACGGGCACAGGCTTTATAAGCCGCACCACACTCCTCGTCGCTCATCGCCGCCTTCTTCTTCTTTCCTTCTCCTCCCCAGCGCGCACATCTCCTTCCCCACTCTTCCTTTCCTTCCTCCCCACTCCTCCTTCCTCTTTCCCTTCTTCTTCTCCTTCCACCCATATCCCCTGTTCCTTCTTCTCCCGTGTCGTCGGACAGAGAGAGAGGGAGGGATTGAAGCGGAGGGCTGCAGTGACTTCGGCGGTGCATGGAGCTTGGGTGGAGCGTCCTCGAGGCTGTGGACTGCTGCCGTCGCCGTGGTTGCGTCGGAGCTCGTCGAAGTCGACTGGAGGCATTTTCAGGTACATATCTCCACCTTATGTAATAGGGAGCATGCAATTGGTAAAAAATGCTAGGATTGCATGAAATCTAGGTAAATTTACTTTCCTAGAATATATTATGATTTTATGAGAATTTATTGGCATTTATGATGGTTGGTGAGTTTTGGGTCGTTTTAACCCTTCTACCTTTCTAATTTTATATCTTAATGCATGGTGGATGGATTTTAGTTTGTTTGTTGGGATTTGGAATAGACTCAAGGGTCTACATCTTAAGTTTTATGCAAGATTTTTGATGCTTGTTTAGGGAGTCCGATTGGAGGTCCCAGTTGGGGCAATTTCGGATTGTAGGGTTTTGGGTCATTTTCTGGTTTCGCAGAATTTGGCATACTGAATTGAAAATGGCATACCGAATCAGTGAATTTCGGTATACCGATTTCATCTGGTATAACATTTTTCTATTAGTTTGGTCCTATAGTCGATTCAGCCTGTCGAATCACCCCAGTCGACCGAATCAGTATATTTCGGCATACTGAACCTGATTTTTGACATGCCGAATCAGGACCCAAATGAGTTTATAAACTGTGTTTTCCGAGGGCTTTCTTGATTACTGTGTTTTGTCCCATTGAGAGGGACTGTGGGCCATCAGTGGTGGTCTCTTGGGACACCTGATGCGCCGTTTTGTTGAGGTTTTGGAAGAATTTTCAAAGATATGAAAATGGCTTTAGAAAATGGGTTTCAAAGAATAGTTGGCCTGTTTTGGAAAATGTTTTTCCTGGTTTTCTATGTGCAGGCTGAGACAGTGTGGGATCGTGTTGTCGGGACCAGGGAATGTGACGACATTCTCGAGTGGTCGGGCGCGACTCCCTGGTTGAGGTTAGGGGCCGTGATACCTGAGGCTGGGAGGCGTCGGGTCCTGGAGGTATGAAACTCCTTGACGAGACTAGGGTTGTGGTATGCGGGTTGAGGTGTTTTCTGGCATGACGGGGAGGTATGATACTCCTGCTGTCGCTGTGGGCACTGAGGCTCGGGTGTTGTCGAGTGTGGAGGTATGACACTCCCTCTTGAGCACCATGTGTGGAGGATGCCGCGAGGAGGCGTGCCCTGTGGTGGCCAGTGCGGGTGGGACACGTGCCCCATAGCTTGTAGTGTCCTAAGAGACAGGACAGCCTGCCCAAGGAGGGGTTGGGTTTGTGAGAGTTCTCCAGGTGGGAGAATCTTGGGACGGTGGTTGGCTCCTACACAGGGTGGCAAAACGCTGTGGTCGCTCCTCAGCGGACTGTGTGTGGCCAGAGTTAGGATGCCTGCCGTCGGGCTTCCCGACTCATTATGTGTGGTTTTGGCCATTGAGGGCCTTTGCATGTGGCTTTGGGCTAGTAGAGCCCTGGTTTGTGGTTTTGGCCGGTGTGGGCCTGATTTATGAGGTTTTGACAAAATGGTTTGCAAAATGAATTTAAAAGGGAAATAAATTATAGTTTTGTTTTCCATAGTTTTCGTGGGGTGCGTACTGGGTGACTTTTGTCACTCATACAATTTTCCTCGTGTTTTGGTTTACAGGTGCAGGCATGCAGACGTTTAGCGTAGTGCATATAGTCTGGAGTCTCGTAGACGTATACACTGGTTCCTGGTAGTTTGATATTTACTATTTTGCTTTAATTTTCCCATAATTTAATTTGTTTATGTTAATGTGGAAATTTTGGAGTGTGACAGATCTGGTATCAGAGGTCCATGTTCAATAGGTTGCACTACACCTATGGTGTCCGGTCTACAAACTCCATAGGTTTGCATGCATGGTAGGGTCTGCACCTGATTTTCGCCATGGTTTTCTAGTTGTTGCTTTGTTTGTAGTGTAGGTACTTTGTGTTTCTCTAGTACGATGCCTCCTCGTGGTCATAAGGGCAAGGCCACGGTCGTGGAGATCGAGTCTCGAGAGGACGTAGGAGGATGGAAGTCAGTTCGTGCGGAACCAAAGAGCTTGGCACACGGGATTTCTCACGCGTTCAGCAAGAGTAGTGCCAATGAATCATCGGGTGACCCGTGGCTGAACCAATTCACGAAGCTTCGTCCGCTGTCGTTCAAGGGCAAGGTCAGTGCTGAGGAGAGCAAGGCCTGGCTGGAGACGGTGGTGAAGATGTTAGAGAGCATGGCGTGCCCAGAGGAGCTTTGGGTGTAGCTGGCGATCTACCTGCTGGATGGTGAGGCAGATCGGTGGTAGAAGTCTGTGAGGCAGCTGAGGTTCCCAAACTCAATCACTGTTAGAATCTAGCGGGAGGATTTCAAGGCGGCCTTCTATGACAAGTATTTCCTCGCTCATGTGAAGGAGTAGCTTCACCAAGATTTCCGGAGTCTAGAGCAGGGCACGATGTTGGTGCTCGAGTATGAGACTGAGTTCGCCTGGCTGGAACGCTTTGCTCCTGCCTATGAGTTTGAGGAGGAGCGGGCGCAGAGGTTTCTGGACGGCTTGAACCCTGGGCTACAGGTGAAGGTGATGGGCTGTAGGTGCCACACTGTGGAGGACATGGTTGGGATGGCTTACCGCTTTGAGGAGGAGTATCAGAAATTTCTGGAGAGTCGTCCCAAAGGGAAGGGTAAGTCGTTTTTTACCTCTTGGTTCTCTTTCTTCAATCCACCAAGTGCTGGTAATTTGGGTAGCCCTGAGAAGAAGCAAGAAGGCAAGGTCCAGTGTTTCCTCTGTGGGCCGGCGGAGTTTTACTAGGAGTAGTGGAGCTGGTTTCAGTCAGATAGGGTCCAGTGCTCTCAGTGGGAACCAGTGCTTCAACTGTGGTCAAGTGGGCCACATCGCTGCATATTGTCCTCATCCTCAATAGACTCCTTCCTCGGTGGTGTGCTATAACTGTGGAAAGGCGGGACACATTCAGATATCTTGTCCGGAACCACCTAGGAAGGCAAAAAGTGCACCACAACAGCCGACTAGGGGATGGGTGTTCACCATTGCAGCTCTAAGCGCTAGGCCTTTGGGAGATGTTGTTGAGGGTAAGGATGAATAGTTGGTTTTGTAACTCTTTGAGATATGTTGTAATCTCCTTGTAATCTATACATCTAACTGATTGGATGGATGTGTGGTGTTGTTTTGTTTGGCCATCATGTTCTTTTATTGTGGCTAGTCGGATGGCCAAAGTGTAGTTTGACTCAGGGAGTTCTTTCTCCTTTATCTCTGAGTCTTTTGCGGTGGAGTTGGGAGAAAGACCAGCTCGACTGGCCTTTCATCTCAGTGTGGTGACGCCGCTGGGGGAGCATAGTTTGGCATGGAGGTATCTGCGGTCTATCGACTTGACGCTGAATGGTAGAGAGTTCGATGCCAGCCTTATCGTGATGGACATGTAGGAGTACGATGTGATACTCGGCATGGATTGGTTGGCACAATAGTCCGCTTTGATTGACTGTGCTCGGAGAAGAGTTTATTTTGGGTCTCCTGAGGATGGGTCTTTCTTTGTGCAAGGTGGGTGTCAGGGTGAGCCTAAGCTTGTCATTTCAATTATGAAGGCTTATAAGTCTTTGGTTAGGGGTTGCATGGGATATCTAGCCAGTATAGTTACCTCCACTTCTCCTAAGTTGGGAGTTCACAACATCTTTGTGGTGTGTGAATATCCCGACGTTTTTCCTGATGATTTGCCTGGTATGTCATCTCACAGGGAAGTAGAGTTCTTGATCGATCTGATCCCTGGTTCTGGTGCAATGTTGAAGCCTCCTTATCTCATGGCGCCAGCGAAATTACGAGAGCTCAAGACTTAGTTGCAGGAGTTGCTGGACAAGGGGTTTATCAGGTCGAGTGTGTCTCCGTGGGGAGCGCCTGTCTTGTTCGTTCGTAAGAAGGATGGTTCGCTCCGACTGTGTATAGATTATCGGATGCTGAACTAGATCACGGTGAAGAACAGGTACCCTCTACCCCACATTGATGACCTGTTCGACCAATTACAGTCTGCATCGGTGTTCTCGAAGATTGATCTGAGGTTTGGGGATCACCAGTCGAGGATCCGAGACAGAGACATTTAGAAGATTGCTTTTCGGACGCAGTACGGGCATTACGAGTTCACAATCATGCCTTTCGGCTTGACTAATGCACCGGCTGCATTCATGGATCTACTGAACAGGATTTTCAGCCCTTTTCTGGACCAGTTCGTTGTGGTTTTTGTTGATGACGTGCTGGTCTATTCTCCTGATGTTGAGGCTCACGCCCAGCACCTGAGGGAAGTTTTGGGTACTCTGAGGCGTCATTAGTTGTATGCCAAATTCTCCAACTGTGTGTTCTGGCTGAGCAAAGTCATGTTCCTTGGCCATTTGGTTTCTGGAGAAGGCATCAGAGTGGATCCTGCCAAGGTTGAGGTGGTGAGTAGTTGGGAGTGACATAGGACTATGTCGGAGATTAGGAGTTTCTTGGGTCTAACGGCTATTATAGGAGGTTTATCAGGGATTTCTCCTCCATAGCCGTGCCTTCGACAGAGTTGACCAGGAAGGGTGTTCCTTTTTGCTGGGACCAGAATTGTGAGGCGAGTTTCCAAGAGCTGAAGTCTCATCTGATTTCTGCCCTTGTGGTGACTCTGCCTTCTGGAAGTGGTGGCTTCACTGTGTATAGTCATGCCAGGGGCGTTAGGTTAGGGTGCGTTCTGATGCAGCATGGCAATGTCATCACATATGCTTCGCGCCAGCTGATGGACCATGAGAAGAACTACCCGACCCACGATTTGGAGATGGCTGCCGTAGTGTTCGCTCTCAAGCTCTAGCGACACTATCTCTATGGGAAGCAGTTTGAGGTCTTCTCTGATAATCAGAGCCTGAAGTATATCTTCACGCAGAGGGACCTCAACCTGAGGCTGCACCGCTAGGAGGAGTTTTTGAAGGACTATGATTTCAGCCCGTCCTACCATCTTGGCAAGGCCGACATGGTCGCCGATGCCCGTACACACCTAATGGCAAGCCTGATGGTCAAGGAATGGACAATGTTGGAGGATTTGGTGAGATGTAGGCCGAAGCGGCAAGCTCGGGGAACTGTTGGTGCCTGGGTGGCCAACTTGTCTGTCAGCAGCTGGACCCGTTCGTTCAGGCTGTGTTTGAGAAGTTGGAGGCTGGTGGAGAGCCTCATTTCTCTATTGGGGCATATGAAGAGCTGAGGTACGATATGTGTTTGTATGTGCCCCAGCATGAGGAGGCCAGGCAGAGATTGTTGGATGAGGCACATCGGTCGAGGTACACCATACACCCTAGTAGTACGAAGATGTACCGAGACCTGAAGTGGAACTTTTGGTGGGCTGGCATGAAAAGAGATGTTGCTGACCATGTAGCGAGGTGTACTACCTACCAGTTGATCAAGGCAGAGCACCAGATACCTAGAAGGACTTTGCAACCATTGGATATTCCTGTGTGGAAGTGGGAGCACATCTCGATGGACTTCGTGACTGGTTTGCTGTGGACTCAGAGGAAGAACGACACCGTGTGGGTGATCGTGGATCGACTAACCATGTCTGCTCACCTCCAGGCCATTCAGGTGAAGCTTCTGATGCACCGCTTGGCGGAGTTGTAGGTCTCTGAGGTGGTGAGGAGGCATGGCGTTCTGGTGTCCATCGTGTCAGACAGAGACACGAGGTTCACCTCAAGGTTCTGGAGAACTCTGCAAGAGGCCATTGGCACTGTGCTCATCTATAGCACGGCATTTCATCCTCAGTCGGATAGTCAGATAGAGAGGACCATCTAGACGATGGAAGATATGCTCAGAGCATGTGCCTTAGACTTTCAAGGGAGTTGGGAGCACCATCTCCTGTTGATTGAGTTCACCTACAACAATAGAAATCACTCGAGCATCGAGATGGCGCTGTACAAAGCTTTGTATGGTAGGCCATGTAGATCGCCGGTTTGCTGGAGCGAAGTGGGCGAGTGTCAGTTGATTGGTCTTGAGCTTGTGCAAATGTATGCGGACATGGTGGATTTGATCCGGAGTAGGCTGTTGGCTGCACAGAGTCGGCAGAAGAGCTATGCCGACAGGAGGCAGAGACCGCTGGAGTTTTTGGTGGGAGACAATGTGTTCCTGAAGGTGTTGTCGACCAAGGGTGTCATGCAGTTCAGGAAGCGTGGCAAGCTGAGTCCTCGCTATATTGGTCCGTACCAGATCACCCAGAGGATCGGTGAGGTTGCCTACCAGTTACCACCAGAGATGTCATCCGTGCACGACGTGTTCCATGTCTCCATGCTGAGGAGGTGTCAGGCTGACGTTTCTCATGTGATTCCAGTTCATCCAGAAGGGCTCCAAGAAGATCTGTCTTTTGTGGAGGATGCCATTAAGATTGTTGACAACAAGGAGCAGGTGCTGCGGAATAAGGTGATTCCGTTGGTCTTGGTGCGGTGGCAGCATCATGGTGCCGAGGAGGCCACGTGGGAACGTAAGGAAGCCATCTTAGCCTAGTACCCGTATCTTTTCGCCTAGTGATTTCGAGGGCGAAATCTTCTTTTAAGGGGTTTAGGATGTAACACCCGTAAAATTCATTTTTGTAATTATTTACATATTTATGAATTTTATTCCTGGACAGGTGTTACTGTTCCGAGGCCTGTTGTGTTGTTTTTGTGCTTTTGGGCTTGGGCCACGTGGGCTGGCTTCTTGTTTGCGTGTCCCTATGCGTAGTTGGCACTGTGCATCTAGGGCCCGGGTGAGGGTCCGTGTGGGGCACAGGTGTGGGGTCCCTGTGGGCCCCGCATTTGTGGGCTGTTGGTTGTGGCTGGTGGTTGGGGGGAGTGGTTGGTTGCTCGTGCGGTGTGCTGGTGGCTGAGACGCGTAGGTGAGCATGTTCCCAGCTACTACGGGCACATGCTTTATAAGCCACACCGCACTCCTCACCGCTCATCGCCACTTTCTTCTTCTTTCCTTCTCCTCCCCGACGCGTACATCTCCATCCCCACCCTTCCTTTCCTTCCTCGCCACTCCTCCTTCCTCTTTCCCCTCTTCTTCTCCTTCCACCCATATCCCCTGTTCCTTCTTCTCGCGCATCGTTAGATAGAGAGAGAGGGAGGGAGTGAAGCGGAGGGCTGTAGTGGCTGCGGCGGTGCATGGAGCTTGGGTGGAGCGTCCACGAGGCTGTGGAGTGCTCTCGTCGCCGTGGTTGCGCTGGAGCTCGCTGAAGTCGGTCGGAGATCGCCAGAGGCGTTTTCAGGTACACATCTCCACCTTATGTAATAGAGAGCATGAATTTGGTAGAGAATGCTAGGATTGCATGAAATCTATGATTGCATGAACTCTTATCTGTTTTCAATTTACTTTCCTAGAATTTATTATGATTTTATGAGAAATTATTGGCATTTATGATGGTTGGTGCGTTTTGGGTTGTTTTGATCCTTCTGCCTTTCCGATTTTATATCTTGATGCATGGTGGATGGATTTTAGTTTTGTTAGTTGAGATTTAGAGTAGACTTGAGGGTCTACATCTTATGTTTTATGCATGATTTTTTGTGCTTGTTGAGGGGGTCCGATCGGAGGTCCTTGTTGGGGCAATTTCAGACTGTACAGTTTGGGCCGTTTTCTAGTTTTGCAGAATTTGGCATACCAAATTGAAAACAGCATAACAAAATAGTGAATTTCATTATACTGATTTCGTCCAGTATAATTTTTTTCTGTTAGTTTGGTCCTACGATCAATTCATCCTGCTGAATAACCTCGGTCGACTGAATCAATAGATTTCGGCATACCGAACCTGATTTTCGGCATGCCGAATCAGGGCGCAAATGAGTTTATAAAATGTGTTTTCCGTGGACTTTCTTGATTTCTGTGTTTTGTCCCATTGAGTGGGACTGTGGGCCGTTAGTGGTGGTCTCCTGGGACATCTGATGCACCGTTTTGCCAAGGTTTTGGAAGAATTTTCAAAGATATGAAAATGGCTTTGGAAAATGGGTTTCAAAGAATAGTTGGCCTATTTTGGAAAATGTTTTTCCTCATTTTCTGTGTACGGGCCGAGATAGTGTGGGACCGTGTCGTCGGAAGCAAGGAATGTGACAACATTCTCGGTTGGTCGGGCGCGACTCCTTGGTTGAGGTCGGGGGCTGAGATACCTGAGCAGAGGGGCGTTGGGTCCTGGAGGCATGAGACTCCTTGACTGTCGTCTCGAGGCTAGGGTTGTGGTCCGCGGGTTGAGGTGTCTTATGGCATGACCGGGAGGTATGATACTCCTACTGTCGTTGTGAGCACTGAGGCTCGGGTGTAGAGGTATGACACTCCCTCCTGAGCACCATGTGTGGAGGACGCCGTGAGGAGGCGTACCTTGTGGTGGCCAATGCAGGTGGGACACATGCCCTATAGCTGGTAGCGTCTTGAGAGACAGGATAGCCTTCCCAAGGAGGAGTTGGCTTTGTGAGGGTTCTCTAGGTGGGAGAATGGTGGGACAGTGGTTGTCTCCTGCACAGGGTGGCACACTGTGGTAGTGTAGAACGCTGTGATCGCTCCTCAGCGGACTGTGTGTGGCCAGAGTTAGGTTGCCTGGCACCGGGCTTCCCGACTCACTGTGTGTGGTTTTGGCCATTGAGGGCCATTGCTTGTGGCTTTGGACTAGTAGAGCCCTGGTTTGTGGTTTTTGCCAGTGTAGGCCTGATTTATGAGGTTTTGAGAAAATGGTTTGCGAAATAAATTTAAAAGGAAAATAGATTATAGTTTTGTTTTTCGTAGTTTTCGTGGGGTGCGTACTAGGTGACTTTTGTCACTCATACAATTTTCCTCATGTTTTGGTTTGTAGGTGCAGGCATGTAAACGTTTAGCGTAGTGCATATAGTCTGGAGTCTCTTAGTCGCACACACAGGTTCCTGGTAGTTTGATATTTACTATTTAGCTTTAATTTTCCCATAATTTAATTTGTTTAAGTTATTGTGGAAAATTTGAGGTGTGACGTCAATAGAAGAAATTGTTGAAATTGGGAACTTGTAAGGCACGTGAACTTGCAGAATCTATGAATAATTATAGAGAATATTCCAAATATAGATTGTACAATATCAATCAAAACAAATAATTTTGTTAATATAGTATAAAAAACATATAATGTAAGCTTACCATATCATAGACATTAGCGTTGCACTCATTTTCTAAAACATGTTTGTATGAAAGAGAACACAATATTTGAACGTGTTTTTTATGCTTATTAACCACAACAAGACACCAATATCGTCTACATTTTATAGGAATGAATGCCTAAACATACTGAAAATATCAGAGTTTTCTTTTCTTGGTGGAAGTAAACAATTGTAACTATTATAATTGTGATAAAGGAAAAAAGGTATACAAAAGTAAAATATTGTAACCAAAGTAATTACGTAACCCATTTCTGCATTGTCCAATGATGATTTCTTCATATAAAATTTACTTTAAAAAATAAAATAATCCAAAATAGGAAAGATCTTCACAAGAAGTTTCTCTACTTTTTCCTCAGCAAGTTCAAATTTTTTTTTATGATGCAGTTAATGACCTATTCAATCAAACATCAGAAAAATCAGATTGCCACACAAATACTTTTATTCTTAAAGAATAAAGATGATATTTAACTTACTAGAGAAATTAGTTAAATTTAACCATGTGATTAAAAAATTACCATATCTTTGCCAGTGGTTGTACTATTCTCGATTCAATGAGCTTCTCATTGTATTCTTGTATCTCATCAATAAAGGCAAATGCTTTTTTTTCTAAAAAAAAAAGTGTCAATTCTTTCTCTTCAAATCTTATAACATTTCTAGATTTAATTGTGATTTCTTAATGTTTCCTTTAGCTATATTAAATCCCATGGAAGGAGGGACAAAATGAGTGAAAAGTCTCATGTTATGTTGTAGCCACTTTCAAATCACATTCATGTTGAATTAAGTCTCAACCAAGGTAAGTAAACACAAGAATGACTTTGTCATCGCCATCATCAAAAGAGATGGTAATGACTTCTCTGTCATGTACCATGGAGCAATCTTTACTCTTTTGTGGTAGAGTGACTTGTAATTCAATGTGTTGGCTAACCTTTTCTCCTTGATGATTGTAACTGATTTCCAATATGAAAAGAAGTAATGTCTTCAAATAATTAAATAAGAAAAAAATATCAAACCTAATGATATGAAAAAATAATGAAAAATTAAACACAAAGAGAAGAAACAGGAAAGATCTTTACTTTTGATGAAGCCAGATGGATCCCTTAACTTGAAAGAGAAAATCCCTTCTCATACACATTGTAACACCCCTACCCTAAAGGTGCTACCTAAATAGCATCAATCCTTAATTACAATAATTTACAACAATTAAAATAACTGTGGAAAGACTACTACTCAGAAATAGTGTGCAGCTAGCGACTTTGAAACTTGAGTACTGTTGACCGGACAACACTCCAGATACACATCTGAAAACTAAACAAGGAAAACAAAACATGCGTGAGTGAGTGACATTTAAGTTACCCAGTACGTGTCCAACCATGGAATGTCATGAGAACTCTAATCTCTATTAGTTATAAAATCAATTCACAAAACTCTGGAATCCTCTTTCCAAAACCATGTCATTTTCAAATCATTTTCTTTCTTTATTCAAATCTCATGCATTTTCAAACATTTATGCATTTCGATAAAACTATATTCTCGACTAGATCTAGCCCAAAACCACAAGGCCACACATGGCTCAAAACACAATCACAACTTGGCTGGCAACTGGCTAAATCCTCGTGTTTCAACACGTACTGGAACCAAGCTAAAACTTCAAGCCAAAACACAATCTATTTCCAACTCAAAACCACATACTCATTTCACATTCATTTTTCAATATTGTCACCATGATCTGAGGCAACTAAATGCACAAGTAGTTGGTGAGGTATCAATCCCAACACTACTACACTACTGCGGTGAAGTTCCGCGTGTAGGAGGACACCACCCCAGCCAACAAGCCTTAACATGTTTTTTTTTCATCATATATACACAATGATACGTCTTTTCCTAACGTTCCATTAGTATCCGGACACGTAGTGTAACATAGGTGCTTGATTATCCATTTATTGTAAACCATTAAAATTTTTATGTAATATTTGTGTCGTGGTTTATTAATGGGTAATCAAGATTACTAGCCAACAGTGTGTGTTTCCTCTCTTTATGTGGCTGTGTGGGGATTGTTTCCCTGGTTGTTTGGTTCTCTAGCTTTTTGTGCTCCTGTATGTGCAGGTGGGCTCCATGTGTGTGTGTGTGTTTGTGTGGGACCCACTTGGACTTTAGTCAACTGAAGCACAATACCACCCACTTCATGTGCCTGTCTTCTTCTTCTTTCCCCTCTCCCTCCACAAGCCCCTACACCCGTAACTACCCGATCCTTCCTATCCACCAGTCTGAAAAAAATAATGACTATGTGTTGCGGAACCACGTGAGTTTGGTGTCGGCAATTTCGTAGGAGTATGAGGCTCCAATGGAACCAATTGTTAGATACAACCATGGTTGCCGGTACGGACCCACGAGATTTAGTGTTGACAATCTGGTATGAAACCAGTTGTCAGATACGACCATGATTACCGAGAGTTGAGACTGTACTGGTAGGGCTTAGGGGAAATGGCTATCCTTAGGTGTTTGGGTACATAGGGGCATCGTGGGAGGACGTGTCCCCATGCCTATAAATAAATATAGAGGCCTATCAGCCGAGGCAGTGTTATCCTGCATGAGGATTTTCACCGCGACAATGCAATATAGTAGGGGAAATGGTGTCGTCGTCGACTACTTGTGTGCCTAGTTACCTCTGATCAAGGTAACACTAATGAAAATGAATGTGAATTGTGTGGTTTTGAGCTATAATCAAACTTGGTGTTTTGGCTTGAGGTTTTAGCCAAATTTTCGCAATATATGAGAAATTTCAATTTTAAGCCAGTAACTAGCCAATGTGTGGTTTTGTTTTGAGCCTTTGTGAGGCCTTGTGGTTTTGATTGGATCCCGGGCACGCTACCAAGATTACAGTATCATAAGCAAAATTACACTAATTACAATAAAATTAAATAACTGTAATTAAGGCTCACCTCCAGGAAACGATGTGTGACTAGAAGCTCCTAGTCTGGCACTGGAACACCACTGCACACGATCTGCACTTGAAAACCAAACTACGCACGCGTGAGTGACATCTAAGTCACCCAGTACGCGTCCCAAACACACAAACAACAAATCTGACAAAAGTGCTAAAAATTCAACTTTTAATTTATAAAACTTGGTTTTCTTTTGAGAATACAATTTTAAAACATTAATTCCTTTTTCCTTTGAAATCTCTTGGAAATTTGTTCCCAAAACTATGCTTTTTCTTCAAAAATTCACTTTTCCTTTTCTTTTTAAAACATTTCGAAATTGTCTCCAAAACCATATTTTCCTAAAACTCATTTTTATTTCTCTTTTATACCTTTTCAAAACCTTTCTCATATTCTAAGAAATTCACACTTTCGACTAGATCAAGCCTAAAACACCATGCCTCTCGGGCTCAAAACCATATCACAAGCATTGGCTGATAACTTGTTAAAACACAATTCATATTCATTTCTAGGATTTTAGGACCATTCACTAGTCCAATCCTAGTCAAACCATATTTCTTTCTTTTTCACAAAACCACACACTTTCTTATTCATTTCCACTTTTCTTTATTGAAGTTACCTTGATCAGGGATAACCACACACACAAACAATAAGTGAGGACACCATTTCCCCTACCTCCCTACACTGCCACGGTGAAATTCCCCGTGCTGGATGACACCGCCCCGGCCAACCAGCCTCAATTTTATTTCATAAGCACAGGGATACATTTTTATCTAACATCCCATCGGTGACCCGAACAACAAGGTTCAATAACCCAGGCTCAACCTACATCGTTGGAGACCCAAACACCTAGGTCTCATATTCCTAGGCCTAGCCTACACCGTCATGAGCTCAGCGACCAAAACACGTAGGCCCACATACCTAGGCTCAGCCTACACTATCTCAAGCTCAGCAACCACAGTCATATCTGACAATTGGTTTCATTGGAACCTCATACTCCTACCACAATGTTGACACCAACCCCTATGGTTCCTTAACACATTACTTGTGTTTTATTTTCAAAACTCTTTAAGTTTTCCTTTCCAAAACCATTCTCATTTCATTCTCTTAGTTGTAAGAATCTTTTCCCGTACAACACCTGACCCTCTTCTAGGGTCCCAACTTAATTCATGAAAACCATGCTTTTAAAATCATAAATTGGGTCACATACCAAAAATTACTCAAAAACCATACATTTAATTACTTTTATTCATTTTTAGGGCTTTAATCCCAAAACCATTCCAAAATAAACATGTTTGGGTTCCATAGACACCATTAACACATGTTCATTGTCCATTTAAAACCATTTATTTCCATTTTATATTCACATTTAAATATATCAGGGCTAGGGAAAATCGGTAGACAGAAAACCAAGTTCAGTATACCGAATATCCCTTGTTCGGTATACTGAACATTTTCAGTATACCGAAACTCCCTGTTTCGGTCGATCAGATGATTTTGGCCTACCGAAACTAGGTATCCTGGCTTAATCTGATAGGAATTCGGTATGCCAAATCCAATTCGGCATGCCAAATTGCCCGCAACCAGGGCACCTCACCTGTTCCAGCCAAAACATTTGCTAGAAGTGGGAGCCTCCGGCGAACCCCTCAAACAAGCATCACAAAATACCGATAAATCATGGGGTGTATACCCTTGAGTGTACTTCAAAACCCCTCAAACCATTCATCAATCCATTAACTATGCAATTCATACGAAAATCACAAAGGAGTGAATTAACATCTACTACAGCTTACATCCCTAAATCTTGTATAATCTTACCAATTTCCATCCTAATCGCATGATATCTACATATTCATGCTATTTATCACATTTCCATCCATTCTACTATTTTTTACGATTTTACATGCATTTATCTCTATTTTCATCCATTTAACATATTGAACTAAAATCGTGGAAACGAGGGAGATAGGGAGTCGTGTACCTAATATGGCACTTCGACGACTTCCCCACACTCTGACGAACCTCTCCTCACCCTGACGAAGCTCCTCCCCACCAGTAGAACATGGCTCAACTCTCCTCCTCTCGCTCACGCCCCTCTCTTTTTTTCCCTTTTTTTTCTCTCGCATCTCCTTTTCCTCCTCTTCCGCCCGCCTTCGTCCCTCTTTATCTCCTCCTCCTCACGTTGCATCGGCTACCCATCTCACCGCCCTCATGTTAGAGGGGACGGGGAGGCATGGGTAGCTCCTGTAATGGCACGGGTCATGAGAAGAAGAAGAGAGGGGAAGATGGAGACGATGGCTCGTGAGGGAAAAGAGAGAAAAAGGAAAGAAAGAAAAGAAAAAGAACAGGCACGCAAACTAAGGCAACTATGCATCCCCAAACCGAACTCCACAATGGTCTCAAATCACAACTAGGTGCACTGTAAGCCAACGAAATCCTCACAATCACAAGGAACAAAAGATTTATCCATGAATAAACCATTTATACAATATTATAATTAATTACATGGTTTACAATTAAAATAGATAATAAGGCCTAAATGTCACAGATCATGTCAAGAATATGGTTTTTCTCAGATTGCATAGATGGTTTCAAATGAATAAGAGTTGAGGAAATAACTGATTCTAAAAGATTCCAAATATTTGAAAAGGAAATGATGATTTGAAATGAGTTTAAAGCCATGTTTTGTGATAATCGAGATTTTCTCATTGTTTTATCATCGTTGTTGTGTGGGATGCATACTGGGTGACTTAGATGACACTCACACGTGTTTTGTTTGCCAGTGTTTTTGGTTTTCAGGTGCAAGTTGGGGTGCAATCTTGTCCCAATGCTAGAGTCTTGGAGCTACAAGTCGCACATAGGTCTAGGTTGTCAGCCTTAGGTAGCATCAATTATTTTAATTAAGCTTGTAATTATTGTAATTGTATTATGGTATTGTAGCTTAGGTAGCGCCTCTAGAACGAGGGTGTTACACTCAGGTTCACAACCCTAGGCTCAGACAACACCTTCTCATATAGAGTAATCCAGTCTTTTCAACCTCCTCAAACCTCAGCAATCACGGTCATATCTGACAACTGGTTCCATTGGAGTCTCATACCCCTAGTAGATTGCCGACACCAAACCCAAGTGGATCCGGAATAATACACAATTCACTTCTCAAATCATGAAATGCATGAAATCCACAGAAATTTTGGGGAACCACAATACACATAAAATCCACCAAATGTTGAGCTCTAAGTCAGCTACCATTTGAGACAAATGTTATCAAAAACCATAAACCATAGTTCTCGGAATAAAATCACAAACACAGAGAGCTCAACATATCACTCTAGCACATTCTACATTCCCATTTGATCGATCGAACCAATGGTCAAGGGGACAATCTGCAACAAAAATGGCATACCGAAATAATTTAGCATGCCGAACCAGGTGACAATAGGGCACCCTGAAATGGGACTCGAAACCCTATCCTGCAAACCACCCACACAAACCATGAAAGTCATACAACAAAATGAAGATCTTGTTGAGATCTTCCAAACTAAACAAGCAACAAAGAGATTCATCAAGTGGATCTCAAGAAATCAATAGTAAACACAAAAGGGGCATCATTCACACAACACAATAAATACGGCAATAAATGACCCACAAATATTCAACAAATGCAATAAAATTTACTACAATTACGAGCACATTATCATGCACTTAGGAATCAAATCGGAAACCAAAACAAAGCCTACAGGCTGTATACCCCCACCGAAGGTGTGGTAGCGACAAGAGGCGAACAATGACGCACCTCCTCCTCCCCGACTACGAGCAGCTCCCCTCTGCTGGCTATCTCTCTCTCTCTCTCAACCCTCTCTCATCTCTCCCTCTCTCTCCCTCACTCGTCACGAAGAAGAATGAAAAGAAGAAGAGGAAGAGGAAGAGGAAGGGGTGGGGCTGGTGAGAGAGAAAAGAGAAAGAAAGGACAGAAAGAAGAAAAGAATGAAGAAAGGGAAGGAAGCCATAGCACGAGACCAAACTACGCAACCTTCCACATCCACGTGGCTCACACCAACAAAGACCAGCCACCTAAGCACGCCAAGCAAACTTCGTAGCCCGAAAAAAATCCATAAAACTCCTACGAGGGCCAATACAACACCCAAACCATACAATACCAACGAGCTAGAAACCCACAATCCAAGAGTAAGACACTATTGAAAACGTGTCTAACATTGGGCATTAGGGCCCCCAGCACCCAACACACTTGAATCCCACCTAATTGTCTGGCCAAAACACCACTTCCAAATCTAAGTCATTACAGCCTAACCCCCCTTAAAGGAATTTCGCCCTTGAAATTCTCTAGGCAAAACACCAAGGGTACCAAAATTAGAACATCACCAGAATGACCCAGATAACAACACATCAGTGTCGCCCAAAACTCACAACCTATAAGTGAAATCTACATTCCAAAAGGTCGTCTCATCCTTCTTAGGTCCAGAGCAACATCACTCCTTGAGTCTGAACACCACCAAGATCCTGGGTGAAGTCCCTACTGAGCACAAAATCTCCACCCAAAGGCTCCAAAATAGTGTCTTCCAAGGTTACGAAATATCCATAGCACCTCTAGAGACACGTAAAACACAGGATTGACCAAATGCAACCAGTTCCCACTAGCATCTGCTGCACTATTCTGATACACAATCTGGTCAGAGCCACACCAAACATCAAACCACCAACTTAGTAACACCTTGCATAACCTTGGAAAAACATCGACAATGCAAGGTACGCAAGAAATCTGGCTACTAAGACACAACAATGCTCCTCACGAATTTGAAGTGAACCAATAGACTTGCCTACCATGTGCTATCTGTCTCCAGGAACTGCTTCCTAGATCGACACTCCACTGGATCCAGAGCACAACCTCCACTGTTGCCACACCAAACACGTGGGTGGATAGTTCCTCTCATGATCCTCCTAACAGGTAAGAATCACAAATCACCACGTTGTCTCACCGCAACTGGAACATATCCCAACCTAGAAGAATATTGGTGAACTCATTATGACTCGCCACTATAGCAGCCTTGCAGGTCTAGACATGAGACTGCCAAAACACACTTAAACCACTTATTAAGCGTGAAGCTCATGTCAAACTTCCTACAATCCAGAGTCTAGGGCCACAAGAGTCATTGTTTCCAGTGAAGCAACCACACCAATGGTATGGACCACTCAGGAGTCAAACTCAATCAAATCTCTAACTCAAAGCACTCCTAGCAAGAGTGTCCAAACCAACATGAGCTATTCCTCCTCCCTAGTGGACCTCTTTATGGTGTGACTATCCCAAAAATACCTCTGCTAGATCCTCGAGAATAGTTCACCTTAAACAGGAAGCAACTGCTCGGAGAAAAATAGGTGCGATTACACCCACGAGCTCGACTAGTAGCGCCACTAAACGAGACAGGTAGTTAACTCCACTTGACTCACCCCATCTCCGCCATAAGAATGCAAAATCAAAAAGCAACCATAGGAGAAAGAAGATCTCCACATATCAAACAGTGCTACACCATTCAACCCACAAGCAAATAAGTAAATCAACAACAAGGCACTCAAGGGAAACACTAGAGAAATAAATCTCCACCGCCTAAACGACACAACGCCATTCAAGCTACAACCAACTAGGCCAAGTAGGTATGCTAACAACATAGCCTAGACAACACACAACTAACAAAACTCTGGGCTATACCACAACACAGCCAAGCCCCAACTAAAATGTGCAGCACAGTCGCACGACACCAACACACGACTCCACGTGCACACATCTGAGGACCCACCAAGTCACCCAAAGACAACAACAAACATCTGGGGACCCATCAGGTCACCTAGAAACTACTAGAGGATGGAACTCAGAGAATCCTCCACACTCACCACAAGGATCATAACAACAACCACACATTTGGGAAGCCTCACACTTCACCTAGATGTGACAAGAGGAGGATGGAGCTGCAAGCATCTTCCCACACCAACACCAACAACCCAAGACAGACGACATACCACAACCAAAAACACAACCAACACCAACAAGAACAAACAATCAAAGCAAACACAAACAAACTAACAACAACCGTGGAGGATACACTAGAGGCAAACAACTGCTGCACCCTATCCTCCATAACACAACTCCAAACAACCTAGCACTGGATGGTGACTAACACCCCTAAAAGGGAAACATGTCCTTTAGTCAACAAACGTGGGGTACCTAACCCCCTTAAAGGAACAAGGCACCTCCTCTACAAACACCCTACCTCCTTGCAGGCGTAGCCCAACTAGCATATCAGCATCCACAGTAAACGTGAGCAACATCTAGACAACACGACTTGTCTGGCCTCACACACCACAAGGTCTCCCACCCTACCAACCAGCACAGAGTCTTACCTTGAAAGCAACCACCACAACACCTATAGGCAACACAATGCCTAATCCACACAACTCGTGCATAGCACCACACCATGCCCCACGGAGTTGAGGAACTCTTGCAAACTACTCCACAAGAGCGAACGCCACTTCACACTCCATACCCACTACCTTCTCAAGGCAGTTCTACTAGATCAGTGATCTCGAGATCCAACCACAGGGACCCTTCCAATAAGGAGTCGACGACCAACTCCAATCGAGAATGTAAACTGTCACTCCCCAGATTTCTTGTGGTCCTTCACACAATACCTTCGTTAACACTGGAACCGAAGCCGAAGACACCCATCAACGTCGCAAGCGAAAAAATCAAGAAAATCGCAAAAATCAAGGTGTAAGGATGGATGACATGCAAATTCTACAGACTCACCTGACCAAACATCCCTATGCTAGTGCCCCTAAGTGGACCTAAGCTCTGATACCAACTGTAACGACCCCTAAGTCGCTACCACCTAATCTAGCTACAAATTTCCATTTAATTACTTTTATCTTTATTATTAACCAACTAATATTGCAGCTAAGGCTAAGTACCCTCAACAGTAAATAAATCTACTAAATAACAGAAAAAAAACTAAACTAGCACTCACCTAGATCCCGGATGTATGGCGGCGTGAATCCTATATGCACTAACAACCAACCGCTACTATCTTGCACCTGCTAAAATAAACAAAAACAAAGACGGTCACCAAACACGTACCCTACCTAACAACTTGGCAACCTATGTCGAGGGCAACCAAACACAGGCGTCCCACCTAGATGCTGCTAAGCCAAAGGCAATCTATTGACACCCAGCACACAAGCACTGGCATCCCTCCCAGATGCCGCAACACCAAACTAGGTAGTCTACCATAGCTTCGCAGGCCACAAAACCACAAAAACCATGCCTTTAAAACCATTCTTTCTCTTTTCCTTTCAAAATCATATGCATGCCCTTTTTAAAGCATTTCTATGCATGCTTGAGATGGCCACTCTTGCCAAATCAAGCCCAAAACCACACAAAGCAAATAGCCTAGTCCCACGCACCCTCAGGTGGACTAACAGTGCTTGAATACCGTCTATAGCATCGAGGTCACCGACAACAAGAACCAGAATAAACATAGAGACTCTCCTCTACGCAAAAAAGTCCCCTTTGGACCAACACAACCCAAAAGCCACGGAGCCTCCACTCCCAAACCACGGCCCACTCTAGACCAAAACCACGAAGCCACTACTCCCAAAGCATTACGCCTCAATAGGTGCAAAACCATAGCCGTTTATAGGCCAGTTCCTGATTTCCTAAACCAGGACTCTGCACAAACCACAAACACAAACACTGTGTCGAACGGCCTGACGCCAAGTAGACAACACTAGCCATAAGCAGTCCACCGAAGCACAATCAACAGTGTCTACACTACCACGATGAAGCTACCCTCTGCACGAGTGATCATCGTCCTGCGATTCACCATCCTAGACAACCCTCACCAAGCCAATCCCTTTTGAGATGGCAGTCCTATCTTTCAGGATGCTACCAGCAATGGGGCGAACGTCCCACCTACTCTGGTCAACATAGGATACACCTCCTCACGGCGTCCTACACATGGTGCTCAAGAGGGAGTCTCTTACCTCCACACCCAACAACACCTGAGTCTCAATACTCACAACAATAGTAGGAGTGTCATACCTCTCCGTCATGCCACAAAACACATCAACCCACGTGTAACTCCTGTAAAATTCATTTTGTAATTATTTACATTTTTATGAATTTTATTCCTCGACTGGTGGTACTATTCCGAGGCTCGTTGGGTGGATTTGTGCTTTTGGGCTTGGGCCTTTGGGCCAGCTTTTGTTTGCGTGCCCCTATGCGTAGTTGGCTCTGTGCATTATGGCAATGTGCTTGTGTGGGCCTGGGTTTGGGGTCTATGTGGGGCCCGCTTTGTGGGCCCATTGGTGGGAGGGTTTGGTGTAGTTGTTAGTTCGTGTAGGAGGCTGGTGGTTGCACTGTGCATGCATGCATGAAACTACCACCATGGGGTGCATATTTATATGCACGGTCGATGACGCTTCCTCTGCACCCCCGCCTCCTTTTCTCCACGTGTTTTCCTCTCCATCCCGAGCACACCTTTCTTCCTCACCTTCCCCTCCACTCACTCCACCTCCTTCCTGTCTCTCCCTCTCACTCTCCCTCCCCTATTTCTCTCCTCCCTGTGTTCCCCCTCCTCTGTTCGGTGTGCTCAAGGGTCGACGAAGGCGTGTTGTGGCTCGTGGCAGCATGTGGAGCTCGGGTGGTGTGCCCCTATTGTCATGGTCACTGGCGTTGGTCGGAGGATCACTGGTACATTTCTCAGGTACGCATCTCCAACCCCTGTAATAGAGAGTATGAATTTGGTAGAAATTGATAGGATTGCAGGGAATCTAGGTAAATTTACATTCCTAGAATTTATTGTGATTTTATGAGAATTTATGGTGGATTTATGGGCATTTATGCCGGTGGTTGAGTTTTTGGTCATTTTGACCCTTATGTCTTTGAGATTTTGTATCTTGATGCATGGTGAATGGATTTTGGTTTTGTTTGTTGAGTTTTGGAGTACACTCGAGGGTCTACATCTTAAGTTTTATATAAGATTTTTGGTGGTTGTTTGTGGGGTCCGATCTGAGCTCCCACTTTGGGTAATTTTGAAATGTAGGGTTTGGGCCGTTTTCTAGAATCGTAGAATTCGGCATACCAAAGTGGAAACAGCATATCGAAACAGTGAATTTTGGTATACCGAAACCGTTCGGCATGTCGATCCTTTTGTCAGTTTTGGTCTTTGGTCAATTCGGCTTGTCGAATCCTTTCGGTCGACCGATCTAGTGAATTTCGGCATACTTGAGCCAGAACGGCATGCCGAATCAATGGTTTTCGGCATACTGAACCTGTTTTTGGCATGCCGAATCTGGGCCCAAATGCTTTTGTAAAATATGATTTTCGATGGCTTTCTGGATTGGTTTGTATTGTGCCATTAAGATGGGAATGTGGGCCTTTAGTGGTGGTCCCTTGGGACAACTAATGTGCTGTTTTGTCGAGGTTTTGGAAGAGTTTTCAAAGATATGAAAATAGTTTTGAAAATGATTTCAAAGAGATGAGTTGGCAGATTCAAAAAATGGTTTTCCTAGTTTTCTGTGTATAGGCCAAGATAGTGTGGGACCGTGTCGTCAGGACTAGGGAATGTGACGACATTCTCAGGTGGTCGGGTTCGACTCCCTGGTCAAGGTCGGGGGTTGAGATACTTGAGGCTGTGGGGCGTCGAGTCCTAGAGGTATGAGACTCCTTGACTGTCATCTCAAGGCTAGGGTTGTAGTCCACGAGTTGAGGTGTCTTGTGGCATGACGGGGATGGATGATACTCCTGCTGTCGCTGTGAGCACCGAGGCTCGGGTGTTGTCGGGTGTGGAGGTATGACACTCCCTCCAGAGTACCGTGTGTGGAGGATGGCGTGAGGAAGCATACCCTGTGGTGGCCTGTGTGGGTAGGACATGGGTCCCATAGCTGGTAGCATCTTGAGAGATAGGACGGCCTTCCCATGTAGGGGTTGGCTTTGTGAGGGTTCTCTAGGTAGGAGAATTGCGGGACGACGCAACTCCTACGTAGGGTGACACGTTGTGGTAGTGCTGACGCCATTAGTTGCTCTTCGGTGGACTATTTGTGGCCAAAGTTTGGTTTCCTAACGTCGGGCTTCCCGACTCACTGTGTGTGGTTTTGGCCATTATGGGCCTTTTCTTGTGCTTTTGGGTTAATAGAGTCCCGGTTGTGGTTTTGGCTGGTGTAGGCCTAGTTTGTGAGGTTTTGAGAAATGGTTTGCGAAAAGAATTTAAAAGAAAATTAATTATAGTTTTGTTTTCTGTGGTTTTCTCAAAGTGCGTACTGGGTGACTCCTGTCACTCATGCATTTTCCTTGTGGTTTTGGTTTGTAGGTGCAGACATGTAGTTG
The DNA here is from genome assembly GCA_024699735.1 of Posidonia australis. Lineage (NCBI taxonomy): Eukaryota > Viridiplantae > Streptophyta > Magnoliopsida > Alismatales > Posidoniaceae > Posidonia > Posidonia australis. The sequence continues at coordinate 1,709 of JAMKQA010250632.1, read as the reverse complement.
GTTTAGCGTAGTGCATAAAGATCGGAGTCTCCTAGCAGCACACATAGGTTCCTGATAGTTAGATATTTTCTGTTTGGCTTTTATTTTCTTGTAATTTAATTTATTTTAAATTATTGTGGAAAATGTAGGGTGCTACACTACGAATCTCAACTTCAGTCCCACGAATGATAGTCAAAGAGTGTCAGACCTCCAAGATACAACAAACATTCACCTACAGTTTGTTGGTCCCTAACGCAACTAGAAACTACCAAAAAACTCTTTCCAAACCATTTTCAAATCTGTGTTTTCCTCTATCCAAAACTCTCTTTTTGGAAAATCATTTCAAAAACCATTAAATATCCTTTAAAACTCACAAACCACTATGCCTAACAATGGCATGGAAACTAAAGGTCGAGAAACAACAAGCAAAACATAGCCTCGATAGCTCCCCTATCAGGCCCAAACAAGCACCACATGGGAGCGTCTAGGTTCATGAGCACCACGCTCAAACTACGACCACCACCCAAGAAAAAGCCAACAAAAGTGTCCTCTGAGTGTCAAGCTCACCCAAAAGACACTACAACAGAGCAACCACAACCAGAACTCTATGCTATGGTGCCTAAGTGTAAGACACCTATTGGCTTGTATCCCAGGGGAGCACAACCAGATTGGCTTAAACACCTAGAATAGTGCCACTGAATACTCCATTTAGTGCACCACACACAAAACCACAAAAGCCCTAGACCTAGGGATGCTATCATGATCCTTAAAGTCCAGTCTAAACCATCAAGGGAAAGCCCATTATTTCTACATCATATCATCTTTACTCTACCTACATCCCAAATGATCCCTTGCCAATTCATTTTAGGTAAACCCTACAATCATTCTAGTGGTCATCCTAACCATTTATGCCATTATATTTATCTCCCTAGGATTAAGATATACATATATATATATAACCATTATTTCTACATCATATCGGGGCGTGGGCCGTTCTCCTCAACACGTTCGACGAACTGGAGTCGGAAGTGGTCTCCGCTCTCCGGAAAAAGTTTCCTCGCCTCTACACCCTCGGGTCGATGTCTCCCCTCGTGGGATTAGCCTCCAACAGTAGCGCGGCGGCGCCGTCCAAACTGATCCACCTCAACCTCTGGAAGGAGGACGGCAACTACTTGAAGTGGCTCGACGGCAAGGGGTTCAGATCGATGTCATTGGCAGGTGGAAGGCTTCTTATTAGCATTGGCCTTGTATTGGTTGTATCGCTTCTGATGCTGGTGGAGCTAGGGGATGCACTGTAACTGGTTGTATTACTAATTTAGTTTTATTGTATCAATTTAGTTTTGTGTTACTGTTTGGGGTCCAAATCTGTAATACTGGTTTAATTTTGTTGTAACAATTTAGTTTCGTGTTACTGTTTCGTAACTGTTTCATTTAGTATCAATGTTTTAATTTAATTTCGTGATACGATCTTATACAAAAAGAAAGTTAAATTCACCATCATAATAACATCCGAAAAACATTATTTTCTTACTAATTGAACCCAACAAAATTGTATTATAGAACAATAACGAAACATTGATACAAAAATACAAAATAGTAACCGTACCAATAAGATATTTACAGATCAGCACAAAAATGTAATATTGTTTTGTATCATAACTATTTGCATTCAATTTAGTAATACAAAAACGAAAAATCAAATTATTTTAAATTCAGATCAATAACTACCA
>JAMKQA010250630.1:0-22457 GCA_024699735.1 Posidonia australis | reverse complement strand
TTATCAGTTATAATGAGTCATAATTAACATACCTTAGATTATTAAACTAGAAGTTCCAAAATCACTTGAAATTTTACATGTGTTCATCCTAGAGAATGTAGATGACATCTAACAGTTTAGATTTTTAATTTAATGGTTAAATATTGAGATATGAAGTTGTCCTTAAAATGCTAAAAAGATGACATGTCCTCATCTGAACCTTTCCATATATATATATATATATATATATATATATATTTGTTTGGAAACTTGTAATTGTAAACATATCTTTCTTATATATCTACTATATTTGTTTGGAAAAGAAAATGCAGTAACAGATTAGAATTCCTGATCTTTTCCCTTTTTCTTCTTTTTTTGAGTTTATTCCTTTTTTTTTTTTAAATCTCACTATGTTGGACCCATTTATTCCAACAGTCATTTCAATCTCATTGTGTGGGAACCGTTATTCCAACAACAACCATTTTAATCCTATTACAAGGGGTTCACCTATTTCATTTGTAATTATACTTTTTTTTATTTCAATGAATGATTATACTTGAATTTTAATACCGCATGTAAACAAAGTCTTTGGCTTGTATAAATCTATTTGTGATCTATATATGATCTCTTACAATTCTATATGTGAAGTCAGTAACACTTAACATGCATAGCTATAAAAGACATGCAATTATTAAACAAGTACAATTTCTATGGCAAGCATGTAGAGTTATACAATTATGTATAATTATATGAGGTATCTCTTGATGGTTGATCATGGTAAGTATTAATATAGATGTTACATTAATAAAGTGTGAAACATGGAAAGAGGGAATACCAATTGAAAATGTCCTAGTATGGAAAAATTGAGTGTGTATTTTTTCTACAAAAAAGAAAGAAAAGTGTATTACTTTCACAGAAAGTGTATTAATGAAGGGATAGGTGTTCTATGCTTCCAATTTATATTGTTCCATTACAAGAGTATCTATTCCATATAGTTGTTCCTGAACGAGAGAGTTTTGAGGCTGGTCCTTCTCCGGTTTGTACTCCCTTCCCATCCCTTGATCCTAGTCACCTCTACCACTTGATTAATTCAAAAAGTCTCTTTTCTCAGAAAAACACGAAAAACATATATCACCATAACGAAGAAAACAGAAAAGAACATTCTTACAAAAAATTACGAAGTTGCATGCTGGTAGGGTGAGGTTAAGAGTAGAGATTGGTTGCAATAATGGGTATCTCTTCTCCTATTATTTATTTAATTGTCGTTCTCAAATGTAGAGAATGGTGGCAATACTAAACTAATGGGTTCTACCAATGGGAAGTGGAACTGATCTAGTTTAAGGTAAAGATCATTGTTTCAACCTTTTTATATTGCAGCGCGTGAAGAAAGAGACTTGGGTTTTTGTTCCGTTAAGTTCTTCTCATTCTTCCTTTCTTTCTAATTTTCTGAATCCCTTGAATGGGTTGTTGTGATGGGTGTGGGCATTTACTGATTTGATTTCCAGAGAGATCTTGTTTGCTTTTCTGAGCTTCTCCTCTTGGAGAAAAAAAGAGGTTCGTTTTATTTGTTAAGTTTTTCATGGTGTGATGCCTACTAAAGTTAATAGCATAGGTCAATAATGTCATGTTTTAATTAATAATACTCAGTTTTTTTTTTTGGGTTGATGGGAGGAAAATTTCAAAGATCTGCTAATATATATGGCCACCACTTTTTTCTTCCATTTTCTGCTTGTTTTTCTTTCTCTGCCACTAACAGGATACTGGGTGAGAAGCTATGTTTGAGACCCATCTTTCTATCTAAGAAACCTTTGTGGTTGCAGAAATCACATTCTCACATGACTTCATGCCAAACGGGCTGAAGCTTTTCTCTACAGCATTTCGGCTTTTAGCTTCTGTTACCATGACAACATTCAGGGCCTTTTCTACCTAAAGCTTCGTTTCATGATAATGGGTGCACTCCTTTTCCTGGACATTTTCATCCTCATAGTGCGCTTTCTTCATGATTTCTGCCAGGCCATACCTATTACCTAACCCATTTGCTTGTGGCAGTCATCTGTGTCTTTAAGTTCTACCGTTAAAAATCCAACCATGGCATCTGTACACCCTTCTTCCCTATTCTTCATTTGGCTTATGTCCACACAAAAGCGTAAAAATGTATGGTATACAAGTATACTTGTACAACCCATTCAACCATCTATTCTTTTCTTTTTTTTTTCCGCTATGACAACGTATCGAACGTTCAACGTTTATTTTGTTCATCATGGTTTAATTTCATGTCATATTCTAATCGCTCTTACGATTCGGTATGAGTTGTTCATGTCATTATTCAAACGTTGCAGGTGTAATGGCTAAGGAGAATTCTGGATCCCCCAAGATCCAGTCGGGATCAAACACTAAGAACCTCATTCTAATTATAGGTGCGAGTGGCCTTTGTGTGTTGTTCTACATCCTAGGCTCTTGGAATGCCGGCACTTCTTCCATTCCCAGCACCTCCAATAACTCCGTCGTGGTGGCCGGAAAATCCGAATGCAACACCACCACCACCACACCATCATCGCACAATACCGTCCCTGTCAGACTGCCGGCGTCCTCCTCGTTGGCACCGCTAGACTTCGGAGTCCACCACCAGGAGACTACCAACACGACATGGACTGGGAGCAACAAGTTCCCACCGTGTGACATGATGTACAGTGAGTACACACCTTGCCAATATCCCCCGAGGGGGAGGAAATTCGAAAGGGAGATGCTCCGGTATAGAGAGCGGCACTGTCCGACGAAGGAGGAGCTTCTCCGGTGCTTGATTCCAGCTCCGCCAAGGTACAAGAACCCCTTCAAGTGGCCTGAGAGCAGAGACTACGCTTGGTACGACAACATACCTCACAAGGAGCTCAGCATCGAGAAGGCAGTTCAGAATTGGATTCAGGTTGAAGGCGACCGGTTCCGGTTCCCCGGTGGTGGCACGATGTTTATGTTCGGTGCAGATGCCTACATCGATGATATAAACAGGCTCATCCCTTTGGAAGATGGAACCATAAGAACTGCCATAGATACTGGTTGTGGGGTAAGCACTATAATAGCAAACAATGCTTCTACTAGTCTGTGCTGTTATCCTTTGGAATTTGATGTTTGATTTGGATTTTGTGTTGCAGGTTGCGAGTTGGGGAGCTTATCTTCTTAAGAGGAATATAATAACAATGTCGTTTGCACCAAGGGATACTCATGAAGCTCAAGTTCAGTTTGCGTTAGAGCGAGGAGTCCCAGCCATGATCGGAATCATGGCGTCACAACGGATCCCATATCCGGCGAGAGCCTTCGATATGGCCCACTGCTCCCGTTGCCTGATTCCTTGGTTTAAGTATGGTAAGCTTTTCTCTTAGTAAATCCATCATATTGGATTCTCATGTCTGAGCTTATTGATTGATCGCCACATGGAGATAATTATTATTACCTATCAGAGTTAATAGTTGATTGAGAGAATATTCTTGTTTTTTCTCTACCAGATGGATTATATCTGATTGAAGTGGACAGGGTTTTGAGACCAGGAGGATACTGGATTCTGTCAGGTCCTCCTATTCACTGGAAGAAATACTATCAAGGTTGGGAAAGGACAAAAGAAGATCTGAAACAAGAGCAAGACAACATCGAGGAGGTCGCGAGGCGCCTTTGCTGGAAGAAGCTGGTTGAGAAGGACGATCTTGCCATCTGGCAGAAACCTATCAACCACATTGAGTGCATTGAGAGTACAAAGATCTACGAAACACCACAGAAGTGTGAAAATGGCAATGCTGACTTTGCTTGGTAAGCATTCTGACACTACGCCAATTCATCCTTCTTAGCAGCACGTGTTTCAGTGGATCTTGTGATGTGCTCAGGTACAAGAAAATGGAGGCTTGTGTAACCCCATTGCCTGAGGCAACTAGTTCTGATGAAGTTGCCGGTGGAGCACTGGAGAAGTGGCCCGAACGTGCATTTGCCGTGCCGCCAAGAGTAAGCAGTGGATCCATCCCAGGACTAACCGCAGAGGAGTACCAGGAGGATAACAAGCTGTGGAAGGAGAGGGTGGCGTACTACAAACACGTCATCCCACCTCTAGCCAAGGGGCGTTTTCGCAACATAATGGACATGAATGCTGGTCTAGGAGGGTTCGCGGCAGCCATGTCAAAGTACCCAGTATGGGTAATGAATGTAGTCCCTGTCGATTCAGACCGTGATACGCTTGGTGTCATCTATGAACGGGGATTCATCGGCACATACCAGGACTGGTGTGAAGCCTTCTCAACATACCCAAGGACTTACGATCTCATTCATGCCAATCGTGTCTTTACATTTTACCAAAACAGGTGTGAGAAATACTTTATTCAATATACTTTGAACTTTTTCTTTCTTCTCGTTTTAGTATGTTCTGCTAATGCCATTTTGCTCCAGAAGTTTTTTAATCTTAGGACTCTGGGAAAATGTTTTTTTTTTTCTTTTTTCCTCAGGTGTAACATGGAGTACATTTTATTAGAGATGGATAGGATATTGCGGCCCGAAGGAAGTGTTGTGTTCAGGGACACACTGGATGTCCTAGTGAAGATTCAGGGAGCAACAGAAAGGATGAGATGGAAGAGCAGGATCATTGATCATGAAAGTGGCCCCTTTAACCCGGAAAAGATACTTGTGGCGATAAAGACTTATTGGACTGGTGAGGCCACCCAGAGAAAGTGATTTCTCCTTTATCATTTTCATGATTTTGTTCACCTTTTACAAAGTAACTAGTGATTTGTGATGATCTTATTTGTATGTAATTGAGGCATTAGTGGTTGATTAGTTGAGAGGATGTAAACAATTAGTTAGAAAGTTGTTACGATTGTTTACCTACCAGTATAAATACAAAGGTTTTGTAAACATACTTGAATAATAACAACTACAACCACTTCTACATTTCCACATGGTATCAGAGCCTTGCGCATATCCCTCTTCCGCCTCTCGATGCCTTTACCTTAGGAAAGCTACAAGCTCTGAGCTTTGCAACAATGGCGGGAATTCCAACGTCTGTGCTCAACATGGATGTCTATAGTCCGTATTACCTAAGTTCATCTGATAATCCACATACAATCCTTGTTTTGAAGCCTTTACTTGGTACATGATAATTTTGAAACATGGAAGAGCTCCATGAAGATGGCTCTCAACGCAAGAGACACATGCGAGAGATTCACCATGTGAGCATCATTTGTGGAAGAAGTGCAATGTTCTCGTTCTTTCATGGCCGTTGAACTCTATTGATCTAGAGCTTGCGAGGAGTGTGATTTATGCAGATTTGACATCAAAGGTATGGCAAGATTTAGAAGATCATTTTACTTAAAACAATGCTCCAAGGATTTTTCAAATCAAGTGTGAGATTTTAAGTTTGAATCAAGAAAAGTACTTCAGTTTCCATTTACTACTCCAAACTCAAAGAATTGTGAAATGAATTGGCTTATTTTTCAAAGGTACTGCCTTGCACTTGTGTCTCTTCCAAGTTTCTGATTGAGAAAGAGCAAGAAGAGTGCATGATTGAGTCTTGTTAGGATTAAATGAAAGTTTTACAGTAATTAAAGGTTAGATTTTGCTGATAAATCCTTTGCCTAAAATCAACAAGCCTATGGTTTAGTCATACAAAAGGAAAAGCAAAGATCAGTGACTCATTTAGTAGTTCTAGAACCTACTATTCTAGTTGTTGGTAAACCAAGTTCTTTCAAACCCTTCGCAAAAAATTCATCAACCAAGTTTTCTAATAAACTCTGCACCAATTGCAAGAAACATGGTGACACAATTGAGAAGTGTTATTGGCTAATAAGATTTCCTCAAGGTCATAAATTGCATAAAGTAGTAGTACCAGGAAAGAGTCAACATAACAAGTCTTTTTAAAAGCCAATTGCCCTCTACAAACTCCAGTGAGTCACACTTAGACGTTCAAAGCTTCACTCCTAAGCAATACAAGTAGATCATATCAATGCTGACAGAAATGCTAATAAATCACAGTCTTTGGCAAATGCAGCAGGTAACACACAATTCAACTCTTCTTTAAAGGATTTATTTTGGATTGTGGATGTTGAAGCTTTAGATTATATGATTTCCTCACTTAATCATTTACATTCAATTCATAAACCTCACACAACAATTCCAATCAAACTACCTAATAATAACTTTGCTTATTTTCAATCGATCGGTTTCATCAAGTTAAGTCCTGATCTTCCTCTATCACATGTGTTATATGTTCCAAATTTCACTGTTATTTTGCTATCAGTTAGCAAATTAACAAAGACACTACAATGTTCAGTAACCTTTTTTCCTAATTTCTACCTATTCTAAGACCTAGCCATAAAGAGAATGATTGGGTTGGGTAAGGAGTTAAGAGGTCTCTATTTTTTTTAAACACACTACTCCAATTGTTGTTGTTAACTCCACTACAACCCAAGTCAATGGTGATACTTGGCACAAAAGATTAGGACATTTATCTAACAATAATCTTTCTTTATTGTCCTCACTTGTTTGTGATATTCCTGATAATAGACTTCATGTTTGTGACAGTTGTCCATTAACAAAACAAACTCGTCTACCTTGTCCTGTTCACACTTCCATTACAACTAGTCTTTTTGAACTTGTACACATAGATGTTTGGGGTAAATATTCTACTCCTTCCAATTTTGGTGTTTATTATTTTCTTACAATTGTAGATGATTACTCGTGATGTACCTCGATATTCTTGATGAATACAAGTCCCAAACCTTTTCCTTCATCAAATCTTTTTTTGCTATGATTTTCACTCAATTTCATTCTTTTATCAAATGAGTAAGAAGTGACAGTGGGACTGAATTTTTATCCAAAGATGTCAAATTTTTTTTTCTACTCATGGTGTATTACATCAAATTATTTGTGTTCATACTCCACGACAGAATGGTTTGGTGGAGAGAAAACATAGACACATTCTAGAAGTGGCTAGAGCCTTGTGTTTTCATTCCTCTCTTCCTCTCAAATTTTGGGGAGAATGTGTATTGACAGTAGTTTATATCATTGATAAACTTCCTTCTTTTGTTCTCAATGGTAAATCACCTCTTGAAATTCTATTTGGCAAAATACCTTCTTACTCTTTTTTAAGAGTGTTTGGCTGTTTAGCTTTTGCCACTAACCTACACTCAATGTAAGGTCGGCCTCGATGCAACGATTGCGAAGGGAAACATTGATTGAAGCACTAACGGAAGTTGGAGTGGCGACGGGAGCTGAGGCATTGACATCATTAAATGGGGAAGGTGACGATTGAATGGGCGTCTCGAGGCTTAAAAATATGGAGCTCGACCTCCTTGGTGGTGGATCACAAGAGAAGAGAGGGAGGAGAGTGAGAGCAGTGGGAAAAGGAGAGGAGGATTACCAGAGTACGTGACTGAGAAAGCAAGCCGTCACTGCCACTTGTGGATCGTCGATCTTAACAAGGAGATCGTCGGAGCAAGAAGGAGATTGCTGAAGCAGGTATGCAGTGGGTGTAGTTGTTGGAATGATGGGTTCTTTTGACTTGCGTAGGACGTTGAAGATTAAGTGTCTTTTTGCAATTTTTGATTAGAGTTTTTCATATTTACAGTACCATACTTATATTGAATGGTTGAGGTTATAAACTTTTGATACTTCATCAAAAAATACACTACGGTCCTTGATAAGTTATGGAATAAAATATTTATAAAGTTTATGATATTTGCATGAATTACTTGGAGTTAGAGGCGAGATATATGGTTGTTGGAGAAATTTACAAATCAACACAAAATTCTGGTTTTATTTCTAATGATTGGATATTTTGCAGTTTTTGTTTGAATTTGGGCATATTCCCAGAAACCTCTTATATGAAATGTTTTATGCCATATTTTTTTTATCATGTTAGCCTAATTGCATTTAGGTCTTAGATAGAGTTGTAATGTTTCTAAAATAATTATTAATTTCAATATAGCTAAGATTTTATAGTTACATTATGAATTGAGGCATAGGAGAAAATTACAAAAAATTTCTTTTACCTTTGTTATTATACAACTAAGGGATATTTTACAATCAAACCCTTTCATTCTTAAAGAATTAAAGATCAGTCTAATTAAGTGAAAAGGATAAAAAGTACTAAGTGTCTCTCACATTAAGATATAGAAGAGAGAGAATAACATATGACTTTTCGGAGTAATAACCCTAAGGGGGATGCATTAGCCTGACAAGGTTTAGTGTTGATTCTATGTAGATCTAGTGGCAACGATAATATCCCAAGACCCAGATTTGATATCTACTGACTGACATAGATTGGTTTATGATTTCCTCATTATTGAGCAAAGAGTGAAATAGAATATGCAATAACGAGAGTGATGATGGATTGTATGCCAACTAGAAAATTATGTTATGTCAGCAGTAAGTGGTTTAAAGGATCTACTAAAAGAATGAAAGAAAATGAAAGTGAAAACATAGAAATTGTAATTTTGTCATAAGTTTGTGTTAGACTAGGACTCCACAAGCATACTGGGTTTTTTTAAACTCATACCATGTTATTTTTTAATGCTGGTAATCAGAAGTTCTAAAGAAGTATTTCTGGGGTTTTACATGGCACATGGCATGGCTCAACCAAGTACACATGGAACCCGAAGCATTAATTTTTTTTTTAAAAAGTCATGTAGTAGCTATGTAATGGACATAATTCAGTAATATAATAAATATATTTGTACATTATTGTTCTTTTTTATCTGTTTGTGATGTTCACATGTACACGAAGCCTTTCTTGTGGCTTTCGTTAACCCATGCAGGTGTGGACGTTAGACTCAAAGCATAAATTTAACCCAAGAGCAATAAATTCTGTATTTGTAGCTACCCATATGGGCAGAAAGGATTTAGGTTTTTTGATATACAAAATAAAGTTTTTTTTTGTAAGCCGTGATGTTATTTTTCATGAACACATTTTTCCTTTTGAGTCCATTCCGACTCCTACTTCGAAACTTGTTCTTCCTTCCATTGATCTTTCATATCCTTTAACTGAATCCGATTTTCCTTCGATTGATGTATCTAGTAGTGATTCTTCCAATTCTGAAAATTCTTCAATAACTGATATTACTATCTAACCACCACTTGAAGTTTTTTCACCCTCATTACCAAGAAGGTCTTGTCGACAATATATGACACTTGTTGTTCTAAAAGATTTTCGTTGTCCTACCTTGTCTTCTTCACAAACTAATTTTTCCACTTGATATCCTTTATCTTATTTTCTTTCTTCTACTAAGTTGTCATCTTCTTATCAGTGTTTTCTATCTTCCATATCTTCCTTAACTGAGCCTTCTTCATATAAAGAGGCTCAGAATGATCCAAAGTGATGTTAAGCTATGACTAATGAATTGAATGCACTTGAAAAAAAATGTAACATGGTCTCTAGTTGACTTGCCACAAGGAAAGAAGTCAATTGGTTGCAAATGGGTTTTTAAAATAAAATATAAGGATTATAGTGAAGTGGAAAGATTAAAAGCAAGACTTGTTGCTAAGGATTATACTCAAATAGAAGGTCGTAATTACACAAATACATTTGCCCCTGTTACAAAAATGGTTACTATTAGAATAGTTAATGCATTAGCAGCCGCAAAAAGTTGAACTCTTTTTCAATTAGATGTTCTTAATACTTTTTTACATGGTAACCTACATGAGGAACTATACATGAAGCTTCGATCTGGTTATAGTTTTCCTGGAGACAAGAGAGTTTGTCATCTTCACAAATCCTCGAATGGTCTTAAGCAAGCATCAAGGAGTTGGTTTCACAAACTTGCAAGTGCCTTGTTGCATGTTGGATTCACTCAAAGTACTATAGATTATTCATTGTTTTTCCAGCATTCTGGTACTTCATCTACTATGGTATTGTTTTATGTGGATGACATTCTTGTTACTGGAAATAATCCACAAGCTATTGATAAGTTGAAGATATTCTTACATTCCAAGTTCAACTTAAAGGATCTTGGGCTACTAAAATATTTTTTAGGCATTGAGGTTGCTTGATCTTCTAGTATTGTTCTAAATTAGAGGAAATATGTTTTGGATTTACTGTCTAATCATGGCTTAGTAGGAGTTAAACTTGTTGATTTCCCAAGGGATGAAAAATTCAAATCTTCAACAAAAGATGATGTTCTTTTGAATGATCCTACTCCATTCAGACAATTGATTGGCAGGCACCTTTTTCTTTTTCTATTAATCACCTAAGTCAATTTATACGTCAGCCTAAACATCACTATCAAGCTATTCTGAGAATTCTCCAGTACCTTAAACATTCTCCTTGTCAAGGATTGTTGTTTTCAAGTACTTCAGATTTTCAACTTAAAGGCTACTGTGATGCAGATTGGGAAGTCGTGTTCTCACAAGAGCATGCAATTTATCTTGGTTCTTCCTTAATATCTTGGAAACCAAAAAAGCAACATATTGTATCTTGATCTTCTGCTGAAACAAAGTATAGATCAATGACTATTGCTAGTTGTGAGTTGACTCAGCTCACATTTCTTTTAAAGGATTTGAATGTTATGGTACTTTTACCAGCTTGCTCTTCTATGATAACATTGTTGCTTTGCATATTGCAGTAAACCTTGTTTATCATGAATGAACTAAACACATAGAGATTGAGTGTCATTTGATCTGTAAGAATATTCAAACAGGTCTGTTGCAAACAAGTTATATATCATCTGAGAAGCAAGTTGTCAATATTCTTACAAAACCTTTAAGTTGCGTTCAATTTCTCTATTTGAAATCCAAATTGAGTATTACTGACATCCACACTCCAACTTGAGGGAGAGTAATGGTTTGTGATAAGTCATTAGTAGCTGATTAGTTGGGATGATGTAAAGAATAAGTTAGAAGATTGTTACTATTATTTACCTACTCGTATAAATACAAAGGTTTTGTAAACATACCTGAATAGTAACAACTACAACCACTTCCACATTTGTAACGTCTGAATTTTCGCATTTCCATTCTCAACATTGGGTTCTTTATTTTCATTCACTTTTTATTTGGTAATTCCAAATCTTGATTTCACTCATGCAGTTGGTCCAAAAGTAATGCTTTTGGGGTCATGCACATAGAGCAGTAGACTGATTGTCAAGATAAGGGAAATTCAGTTCTGTGAATTAAAGTCCAGGTCAACATCTATCATCTGGTATTTTCCTCAATACATTTGGATTGTCTTTCTCAATTTATTCATCTGATGGTAGTCGACGCAATCCTTTCATTGTTTAACTACGTGGTTTGTTGGGCATTGAGAAGACGAAACTAATTGCATTCTGGCGACCGATTGTTTTTCTTTTTCACTCGAGAAGCTGATGATGATTTGACCGACACCAAGTTTTTTTTCTAAGGCTTCCTCTTCATTACCTTTTGGTAAAGCATCATTACCTTTCCAAGCACGATCACATACAGTTCCCAGCTACTTGAATTGCCAAAAAAGACGACTTATTCCTTCAAAATCATGACAAAGGAGAACTTTCCATGTGATAGCTTGGCACAAATGGCTGGGCACTACCAACTTCCATTCCAACCATTCAGCCACGCCAGATAACCCAGAGAACCTCCCTAATTTTTTATTTGGAAGTAATCTGGAGCTCTCACTACAGGGGAAGCTACAACAGCCCCCCATATATAACCAGAGGCTGTAATTGGTTTAGAATTCGCTTATAACTTTTTTATAGACTCTACTTTCTGAAACTCACCCATCTTAATTTTGACTTTTGTCAAATTTAAATAAGTATTGATAATTTCTATACCTTAACTGACTGAATTTTCTCGTTTAGTTCAGTCTATAAACTGATTTATATCAGATTGAGTGTTAAAATATGAACCAAACACAATAATAGATTCAAGTATTCATCAAAGTTTAACAATCCATTGTCAATGTAGCATCAATGATGACAAACGCTCACTGTGTAGCATATATGGTAGTTTAACAGCGAGCAGTTTAAAGAAACTTCTTCTGATCGCAAACGACTTCAGCCAAGGGTCATTATTAGCAAAGTAAATTATACGCAGGAAATCCCATGCTAGAAGTCAAATGATAAAGGCTCACTACCTAAAGCAATGGAATGTCATCTACTTGCATAGCATACCATCAATTGCAATCTGACGTGCCTAGAGCCACACCCCGGTCCCATTGACCAGTGGTTGGAAGGGTGTAAGCATCAGAATTTTCTAAGGCATCCAATTGATATCCAATTGATCTAGAAAATTCAAAACTCGCTCATCACTATAAGCTAGTGAGCTTTCAGCATCCATGAATGAGCCACACAAACTGGTTGATTCCAAATTTGTTACACTAATATGTAAATTCTCAAGTTAAAAGCAGAAGGATGAGTACAATGAGTTATTGGATAAGTTTTCTTCTAATTCTGTACCCTAAAAGCAAAAACACAAATAAGCAAGATCTTGTTTGGTCATATGTACATTTCAGTCAATACAAAAAAAATGCATGCGTCCCCACAGCTCAATAATCGCTGTTTGGTGAGTAGGTTCAGACATGCAGCATATGCATGTCGCATTGACACTAAAAAGTCCTAAATCACATACAATGAATGAAATGAGAGGACACCAGACACCATCATTTATTGTAGAAAAAGATACAGATTATAAAATTTCAAAATATTGGCGACTCTATCTTAACTAATGTCAGGAGAAAATAGTGAGCCGTATGTAATGAAATTTCAAAAAATTGCCCGTCTGACATGAAATAATAGTTTTTTTTATAATAGAAAATGAAACCCCAACTTGACTCAGTGAGATAGGATTTTATCATGTGAGCTGGCATAGAGCATCCCAAATACATAAGCATTTCTTTTTGATATCTAATCAGCCGAGTATCAATCTTGAGGAAACAATGTCTTGCAATCTAGATGCAAGTACTCCCAATCCTCTTAGTAATGGGTGTCTAACTCCTATACAAAGATAACTTGAATGACCACTCCAGCTAACAAGATGAACAATCCATATCAACAAAGGTTGAACCAGGAAACATTAAAATGATATAAGAGTGATACTTAGCCTCAAGTCCAACATTCTCCTCTGCACCATCATAAGCAATGATATCTAGAGCTTACTGCTTCCTCGTCAACCTATCAGTGTAGCAGGAGAGGCTCATGTGTAAATCCCCTGGATAAATCTGTCTTACCTTCTGTATCATCTATCTACTCTAGCAAGTATTACAGAGTCAACATCATTTCTTGTTGAAGCAGCACTGTGTAAGTACATGGAACAATTGTTGCACTCCCATCATATTTAGTAAATAACAAGATAAAATTTAGAAGGAAAATAACCAAAAGTCAAGCACCTAGGAGATTGTGTAAACCATTTCTCTCTTCCTAAGGAAAATAACCAAAAGTCAAGCACCTAGCAGATTGTGTAAACCATTTCTCTCTTCCATCTATTTGACATACATAATGGATATGGTATCTTACAAGACACCACTAGCATAGTTTTGGGAAGAGAAACACCACATTCTCTAACGTATGGTAACATCCTGGGGAACCAATTACCATGATCACTAAGGGAAGTTATGTGCTCTCTAAAATGGAACAAAGCAGCACTTCTTCAAAGATCGTAGGCATGTCAAGGACTGGATCGACACTTAATTTAATAAATTAGTTATGATCACAAACCATTTACTAACACTTCATGCTTTAAGTGATAAAGACATGCTGCTTCAAACAAGGCTAAAGTATACCGTCAGAATGCTATCCAACCATCAATGTGCAAATGGATACATAACAGTGACATTTGCTCACTGATAATTAATTCATGTAGAATTTTCATAAGTGATAAAGACATGCTGCTTCAAACAAGGCTAAAGTATACCATCAGAATGCTATCCAACCATCAATGTGCAAATGGATACATAACAGTGACATTTGCTCACTGATAATTAATTCATGTAGAATTTTCATTTATAGATAGGCTCCTATAACATTTTGTCTCTCAAAAGAACTCCTAAGAATAAATTATCTAGGGAAATCCCCTCCTTTAAAACCTAGATACAGAGCAAATCAATTTTACTTCTTTCTTGGTGAAAACAATTTGTTAAGTCTCAAAGTGATCAAGGTTATGCAGCCAACCAAAATTTCTAAACGTCTAATGCTCAGGAGTTTGAAGTCGTAAAATACAAGGGATCCCCCAACTAATACTGTCAAACAAACCAAACAAACTTATGATCTGACAACCAGCGATGAGAAAGAGATCTTCCCATTTGCATTACCCATTCTTAAATGCAACAGGCTGAACTTCAAAAACATGAATACAACCTACGAAGGCAAACAAAGATGGCAAACCTTGCTATTTTCCATCTTACAATAGTTTGTTCGATTTCTAGCTTTCTAGAGGTGTGTTCCGGTCCAATTCCAGCTTGCTTTTACTTCGCTTCATTTTTGCTTTAAATCGGGATTTTGCCATGAGTGTTTCCACTGTGATGGCAAAGTTCCCAACTGCCATCATGACCAGTAAGACACCACAAACAACCACCTGCAACATTAAAGAGAGTAAGACCTCACTCTTAATTCTCGAACCTATTTACAAAATGTAAGAGAAAACAGTTTTGTATGAGGAAATCATTGGTAGACAATGAGAAAAATGCCAGTGTCAGGAAGAAAGTTTTAAACAAGTCTCCTGAAGGTTCAGTTTCTCACCTACCTATAGCTGTCTTTTCTTGATTCATCAAAAAACACTATTTATGTATTTATCTTACTTCACTTTGATTTAAATTGAAAGCAGTAATGTAAAGAAAATTAACTGCACTTCTTCCATGATGGATAAATATATTCATCGACTTAGAGAAGCATATGATAGAGATATTGGAAACTAATGAGGTGGTTAGAGAATAGGGAGAAGAAAGAATATTTTAAAAGAGTAAATATTAGCATTGAGGATTTATTTAATCCTTAACTTTCATCTTGATAACACATGAACTGGTGATCTTTATAGTTGATAAAGGATGATAGGCTTAGAAGTTAGAAGATGGGTCAATTTGAGCTAGAATTATAAAAGGAAATACAGAATTTAGAGACATCGATTAGGATTCACACTGAATATTAAAAAAAATCAGCTGAGGAATAAAAAGAGAGAATGACAATGAATGGTAATGATGTCACTAAAACTATCTATTTGATCCACAATGGCGGGAGAAATTATGGAGGATGCAAGGAAGCATGGACACAGGACATGACACAGACATCCTGAAATAGCAAATTCTTCAAAAATAGGACACGGACACATCAAGGGAACAACAATATATTATTAATTAATTATTAAGTTAGTAAATAAGTAGCATCATAAACTAGAAAATTCTAACAAATAAAACATTGAGTTGACATTTAGAGAGCTACTAAGGATATTCTTTTAACTTTTTAGGAAACTACATCCAATTAACCTTGCATTTGTCTATAATAAAAACTAAGAACCAAGTCTATTAAATGCCCAAGAAATAACCAAAAAAATGAGGTAATACATCTAGCATTCAAAATGACCAATATTACGCAAATCCCATCAAGATTTCAAAAATATCATAGATACCACTTGACCTTTTTTTTCTTATGCATATTTTCAGAACCCAACAAAAATCATGGTTCAAATGAGGAAATTGAGTTAAATAAGTAAAAAATGACACAACAAAGATAGATTGGAGGTAAAAAGCATTAGGAAAAAATAGGGAGCACAAATTGAGAATAAACTGAACCAGAATCATGCTAGGTGAGAAGGTGATGTGTGGTCAGATGAATTCAAGGAGTTCAAATGTCAGATGAAGACCAAAAATACAATGCCGAAAGTGCTTAAAGGAACAAAGATTCAAAAACTCACAAAAGAAACAACCTTAGGCAGAGGTAGGAAAAACTGATTCATGCTATCAATCCAGTAAGGCGCAGAGAAAAACAAAGAATGCAAAAGCTGCACCATTGTAGATAAAATTACATAATTCATGATCACAAGGAAACCCATGCCTATCACTGAAGCTACACCATTCTGAACATTGTAGGCTTGTAAGGAAGCAAAAGGCAAGAAACAAGAGAATGCAAAAAGATGTGTAAGGAGTGAGCAGATATTGTGGAAAAGATGTGTGATAATATCATTCGTAATTAGGCGGAAACTTCCTTGCCTGCCACTCTGAAGCCACTCCATTCAAAGCAGTTTTAAGTAACAGCAAACCAACATATGCTTCAAATCCCTGCAAGCATAGTTCGATAACACCCAAATCAGCATCTTATGCTTATTCTGTTTTTAATAATAATCACAATCACTCCTATATGCACAACTATAATTCTCTAAAGAATAAAAGATCCCCTAACAGTGGCAGACTCTATTGCAAACAGTACGAAATGTATTTTTGTAATAGTAAATGAAGGGTTTTCACAACAAAGAATTAGAGTCAGATTATGAGAATTAAATCATTTTCTTTTCGATTCCATTATTGTATTTTCCTCTTTTTTGTCTAATAGAACATCTAAGCATATCTATCTCTTATGACCCCCTAACAGTGGCAGTTTTCCCATGCATTCATAAATAAAATAGACCAAGGTTACACTTCCACTTTTTCTAGGATTATTTGGAGCAATTGCAGCATGTAGAGTAATGTAGTTTTAAGCCAAGGATATTCATGAGGCACTATAAGCTCTACGAGTAACGTTTGAGGAGTAATGATATGGTCCTAACATGTCTTTTTTTAGCAGTAAACAATTTTTTTAATAAAAAACAAAGATAGTGAAACAGTCACAAGAAAGCAAAAGCAACAGCAAAGGCTCTTATCAAGAAGAGAAGAGGGAAAAAAAAGCCACAAAAAGGACCAGACAACAGATCTACAGCCACCTGAATAAAATGAAAAGGGAAAAGGGAAAAGAAAGAGAAAAAAAGGCCCAAAATGACAGCAAGCAGAAGTTCAAGCCATGCCACAAAACTGCCTACAAAATTGCTGACATCTGAATGAGAAGAGATGGACAATTCAATAAAACTTCTAATAACCCCACGTCTCGACTCCAAATCAATTACCTACCCTCTGTAAATTTTACCATTTCTTTGAAGCCACCTTGACCACCACATAGCGTGGGAAAGGACCAGCTAAATGCATATCTTGCGATTCCTCTCAGTGCAAGAAAAAAATCCCAATCTCTGGACCTCCTTACTTGACCACCTATCTAAGTTGTTTTAATAAAAAATAAATCAATATAATTCTGAGAAAATTATCAAACAAGCTGTGGCACATGGGTGTTTAAAATATTACTAAATAATGTAAATTAGCTTTAGATTGTAAGAACCCAGCTGCAATAAGAGCAGAAGAAAGCCTGTTTTAGTCCATAAAGTGAAATCAGCTGCAATAATAGAACGTATTCAATTTGCAAACTTGATGCTCCCTTATCTAGCATATCCTTGTCCTTGTGGAATCTTCATATATACTTCTTCAATCAAATCTCCATGTAAGAAAGCAATATTAACATCGTAGAAAGTGAAAAGAAAGAAAAAGAATATATTATTTTTGAGAGTGTAGTTACATATAAATAGGATATATCAGATATCCTATCCAATAACGCAATTATCTACTACAGTCCTAATACATAATATAACATCACTAATACTCTCCTTCAAGTTGGAACATACATATCTATCATGTCCAACTTGGTACACAAGGATTCAAAAACACCTACACTTAACCTTTTTGTGAAGATATCAACTAGTTGTTCCAATGACTGAAAGTAAGGTGTAGAAATAACCCCTTTCATCACCATGTCCTGCACATAATGACAGTCAAGTTCTATGTGCTTTATGTACTCATAGAAAGTGAGATTATTGACAATAAAAATGACAACTTGATTGTCACAATACATTGGTATAAGCATCTCAACAGGGAAACCAAGCTCTAAGTGACCGGATCCACATTATCTTGCAAGCTGAGCCATGAATTTGTACTCTACTTATGCACTAGATTGAGACACTACGTTCTGCTTTTTACTATGCCAGATGACAAGATTGCCTCCTATATATGTACAGAAACCAGATGTGGACTTCCTTTCTCTTCTATCTTCTATATATCTTGAATCTGAGTAAACCTTAATCTTTATAGCATCATTCCTCCTATAAAGTAAGTCTCTTCCTGGAACACCTTTGACATATGCAAGAACATGTAAAACTCCACTCTAGTATACTTTTCTAAGTTTATGCATGAACCGACTCAATAAATTAACCACATAGGAGATATCTAGCCGAATTGCGATCAAATATATAAGTTTCCCAATCAATCGTTTGTATTGATTCGGATCCTCTAACAACTTTGAAGTGGTATCCTAGAAAGATAACATCTGCTTAATAAGAGTACTCTTTGGCTTGCACTGCAAATCCTATTTCTTGAGAGAGGTTAAGGACACGATTCCTCTAAGATAATGTCATTCTTCCATTGACATAGGTAAACTCAATGTCTAGAAAGTATCTTGACTTTCCTATATTCTTAGTAACAAAGTATGTCCTAAGGTACTCTTTTATTTCCTCTATACCCTTTTTATCACTACCTGTTGCCAATATATTAACAAATAGACCGTGAGGAGTACACATCCATAGGTAGTCTTTCTATAGAAGACCGAGTGATCAACAACATATCTCTGAAATCCCCCTGTTATAGCCACCTAACTGAATTTATAAAATCAAACTCGAGGACTCTATTTTAGACCATAAATAGCCTTTTTCAATGTATATACTCTATTCTCCCATTAAGCAATATACCCTAAAGGTTACTCCATAAGCATAGAATCTATCAAGTCACCATATAATAATGCATTCTTAACATCTAATTGGCATAACTCTCAAGAATTATTTATGACAATAGACAAGATCATTTTGATAAAATTAAGATAGACAACAAGAGAAAAAGTCTCCTCATAGTCGATACCATATGTCTGAGTGAATCCTCGAACAACCAATCAAACTTTATATCTATCTACTGTGTCGTCTACCTTGTACTTGACAATGTAGACCTATCTACGGATAATTATGGTAACTCTAACAGAACAAGCCATCAACTCCTAAGTGTCATAAGCTGTTAATGCAACTATCTCTTCATCCATAGCTATCTTCTATTAAGGAAGTAATAATACATCCTGATAATTCCTAGGAACAGACTCAGAAGAGATAGACAAGGTGAAACGATGGAAACGAGGGTGAAGAAAGTAATAAGAAACAAAATTGAAGATTGAATGAGTAGGAGAAGAACGGATACCTTTGCGAAGTGTGATTGAAAGATTAGAATCATTTAAGGATGGATTTACATCTCTAGAGGAGAATTGCCAACGACTGAAAGGTCACGTGGAGGGTTACTGGCAACTAGAAGGTGCCGATGAAGAGTGAGAAGGGGTGACAGCTACCTAGGGTTTGTCCCTGGGCTCTGATACTATGTAGAAAGTGAAAAGAAAGAAAAAGAATTTATTATTTCTGAGAATGTAGTTATCTATATAGGATATATCGGACACCGTAGACTGGATGGATATTTAATAACCCAATTATCTACTATAGTCCTAATACATAATATAACCTCTTTAACAAACATCAAGTTGTGAAACTGATCAATTCTTGGCAACAGCAACAACTAAAACTGTCCTCACTGAAACCATTCTAATTACTAGAGTGAATGTATCATTATAGTCAATTATTTCCACTCAGGTATACCCCTTGACTACAAGTCAAGCGTTGTATCTTTCTACCTCCCTATTAGACTTAAGCTTTAACTTGTAAACCTATTTACAACCATCAACATCGACATGTGTCAGTGAAACAATATCTTAGTTGGGCACGATATTGCTGACACGTGGAACTAAATATTGCTAATACATGTCGGTTTCTTAGTTGGGCCTAGGCAACATGATATCTATATGTAAATCACAATGTACCATATGTTGAGGGTGAGTGACGAGTCAAGCCTGTATCATCGACATGGCCTTCAAAAGGCTCAACACAGACGACTCCTTGGTTAGTACTACTGTTGTATCTTTTCTTTCTTCTCTTTTCTCTTTTACTACTTGCACCTTCCTTTCTCTTCTCTCCTCTCCTTTCTTGTTGCTGCATCTTTCCTTTCTCCTCTCTTCTTCTATTCCTTGCAAACGTGCATCTCCAATGGAACTTCCTAAATTCCTTGGGTGATGGTGGTTTTCTCTTCAGTTTCTCTTTTCTCTCGTCTTTCTCATCAAGGTATAATGTATAATCCATTTCCTCATCTCTCTATAATTTATTAAGCTAGATCTTAAGTATTTATATGCAATTTTATATTTTTGTTTAGTTCACATATAGATCTTAGGTATAAACCTAAATATGAGTTAAATCTAACATTATATTACATTAATCTAAGGTTTTTTTATATTTATTTTACTATTTTGAATCTTGATGTTAATAACTTGATATATAATTATAAAAATTGAATGTCACTGTTATAGTAGTAAGTTGAAAATTAAATTGACAATGAAGAGTATTACATGTATATATAGTCTACTATAATGACATAAGGTTAATGGATATCCATTAACCTACTGCCATAGTAACATATTTAATATTTCCACTTAAGTTGAAGCATATACATCTATCATGTTCAATTTATTACATAGACATGAGCAAATTCTTCAGTAGAATAGACAAAAAGAGTAGATATGACTCCTTCTATGACTAAGTCTTTAATGAAGTGACAGTCAACTTTAATATGCTTTCTGGTTGTCACAGTACACAGACATAGGAATTTAGATAGAAAATCTAAATTTACTTAATAACGAACGTAGTCATACCATCTCACAAGCTATATGAGTACTCTACCTTAGCATTCGAACAGAAAACTATACTTTGTTTCTTGCTGCACCAAGTAAACAAATTGCCTCTAACATAAGCATAGTAGTCAAATGTAGATTTTTTATTAACTTTGTCTCCTCTATAGCTAGAGTCAGAGAAGGTTTCAATATTCAAATGTCCATGTTTCTGAAATAGTACATCTTTTCCTATAACTCTTTTAATGTAAGCAAATACACAAAGAACTCCAGTCCAATGAACAACTCTAGGCTCATGCATGAACTCAGTAGGCCTACAACATAGGCTATATTTGATTTAGTTACAGTCAAATATATAAGCTTGCCAATCAATCTCTAGTATCTGCCTGGATCCTCCATAACCATAGACAAATCATCTCAAAAATCTAGGTTTCGGATAACTAGTGTAAACTCTAGCTTGCATTCCAACAAACCTACTTCCAGTAGTAGATCAAGTTCGTACTTCCTCTGAGACAACACTAGCTTATTCTTCTGATAGGCAAACTTAATTCCTAAGTAGTATCTTGATCGTCTTGTAATGAAATGACTTCCTAGACATTTCTGTCTCTAGGATGCCTACTGTATCACTACCTGTAATTAAGGCATTATCAAGATAAACAACAAGTATCATACAATCGTCCTTTGTCCTCTTGATGAGGACAAAGTGATCAATATCACAACAACAAAAGTCCACACTTATAACATAGGTTCTGGAACTTTGTTTGAGATCATATATAGCTTTCTTCAGATAGCACTAAATTCTTCCCCTAAGCAACATATCCAAGAAGATACTCTATCAAAACCTGCTCAGATAAATCACAATACAGAAAAGCATTCTTCACATCCAACGGTGTATCTCCCAATCCTGATTAAGAGAAATTGGCAGTAACACTTAGATGGAATTCAGGTGAGCAATAGGAGAGAAAGTGTTTACATAATCAAGACCAAATGTTTAGGTGAATCCTCTAGCTACCAGATAAACCTTGTATCTGTCAATGGATCAGTCAAGTTTATCCTAAATAACAAATATCCAACAACAATCAACAACTATAGGGTTAGGTAGGCGATTAAGAATCTTCCTGGTATCTTGTGTTTGTAAAGTCTGTATCTCATCATTCGTAGTAGCTTTTTGGTGCGGTATCTGGAAAACTTCTTGGTAGTTCATGGATACAATTTCAGCAGAAATAGACAAGACAAACTGACAAAAAGCTAGACTCAGATGATCATAGGAAATAAAATATAAAATGGGAAGAGAGGTACAATGACACTTATTACGACGAAGGGTAATGAGAAAATAAAGGTCAGAAGGTGGCTAACCTACAAAATCAGAAGTAGTATTAACTTGAGCTGAAGTGGTTGGATTTCCCTATTGATGGTGATGATAAACCTGTAAAGGACGAAACTCAGGATAACTAACAGTGATCAGTGGTAAACTAGAAGAAGTAGGACTATCAACCGAGACTGATAAAGGTATAGACACATAGACACCTAAAAAACATACACTTTTGTTAGTAACGTATACATAAGTGTGGAGGAAAAAAAGAAAGGTATTGTAACATCTGTGCCTGGATTTTTCCATTTATTTTTTAAACCATGGAATTTCTTGTGATTATTTGTACATGGTTTATTAATGGTTAATCCAGTTGTGTGTTGGTTGTGGTTGCTTCTCTGTGTTCTGTG
>JAMKQA010250629.1:0-14983 GCA_024699735.1 Posidonia australis | reverse complement strand
AACCACACACAACCAAGAAACAACAGGTTATCCATTAATAAACCATTAAGCACAAAATCACAAATAATACATGGTTTATTAAATACAAATGGATAACCGGACCCAGATGTTACAGTGTAGGAATCAAGTCGTGGTGCAACAAGATCTGCACCATGTCATACTTGACAAGATTTGAGTACACATCTTCGAGCAATGGAAGGCATCAGCTCGGAAGAATCTCCCTACATGTGTACTATCGATCTATTGTCTACTTCGACAACCAATTTCATCATCAACAACTGAAGTGGGAGAGTTCTGATGCAGAATATTTCACTTTGTCCAGTTCAAGCTGGGCAACCTCAGGCCAACTACCTAAAGACGTCTAGGCATTGGACTTAGACTAAAGCAAAAGGACCAAGGGTGAGCAATGCAAAGGCCACAAACAACCTACAGGCACTCAGGAGAAACTAGTTAGAATGTGCATCTCTACATCGGCCAAATGCCTAGCTCTTGCTCCAACTGGACACTCCGACCACAATGCACAGTCTCAGACTCTCAGTCGCGCTCTTCTCAAGGAAACATCACATGAGTACATAGGCATGCCTTGAATGCTGTAGTTCTCCGTACACGCAAGTTCTCCTAGCGTCATCCCTTATTTTGATATCTACGTTGCCAGACACCCGATAGGGCGCCTTACTCCATCAAGTTCTCCTGACAGAGTTAATTGGCACAGATCTTGCCCATTATTACTAGATATGCTCCCTAGTGGTCTACAACAATCACACTTGGGTATAAAGACAACTCATCATGCACCAATAAGAGGTGACGCTGCTCTTGCTCCACTCCTACTCTACAAACCTGATCCTCTCCTTGTTTATTTAGGCATTGGAGTGTCTTCGATCAACACACAATGGTTAGGGACCTTTGACTACTTTCTTCTCACTTACAAATCACCATCGGTCTCCAGTGACCACTCCATGTCACCACCGATTTCCAACCATCCTAGATCCAAGATCGATGAGCTCCAACCAAGTGAGTTGAGGAGGGAACAAGATCAAAACTATGATCTTGTCCTACCTTCTTCTTGTTGCTTTTCTTTTTCAATTTCCTTTCTTTTACCCAAGCATTATTAATAAAAGATAAGTAACATGGTGAGCTTGTAATACAACTCGATCAACTTGCATTTCTTTTTTCATTTTATAGATTCAATTATACGTTGGCATCACTTAACTAAAAAACGGTTAAAAAAATTTCATACAAATTAACCATACATATAGTTGATATAAATAAATAAACAATTCTTATGATACAATAATCCAAATCACACCATCATCAAAATGTACAAACCTTAACTCCGAGGTTCAATTTTTTATTCGTCCAATTTAAGAATTCATTTTTTAATTTCAGACTCATTTTTTTCGTTTGTTATAATATAATACTTCCAAGTGCACCTTCTCAATTTTATGACATTTGGATTTAGGATAAACAAATATGTCATGTTAACCCCCAATTGGGACCAATGTTAGTGGGCTCCATTCAAATGAAAGCGGTAGAGAATAAAAGGCCTCCCACAATGCCTCCCACTCCAGCTCCAACTCCAACCTCGTTTTCATAAAAGATAAAAAACTACAACTCAAACCTCCATTCAATCTCTCTCTCTCTCTCGTTCGATCGAGCTCTCGAGTAATGGCGAAGGGATCGTCGTCGTCGTCGTCCCAACAGCAAGCGCAGAATCTTGGAGCCGACGTGATCCAACTCATCGAGCAGCTGGAGCGCCACTGCCTCGCCGCCGATGGCTCCTACATCTCCAAATCCGCCCACTCCGATCTCCAACTCGTAACCCCCTCCCCACCCCTTTCTCTCCCCTTCCGTTCCCCCCTTCCACCACTTCGATCTCCCCCTTCATTATATTCAGTTTTTTGCAGGCGAGAGAGGAGATGGCGAGAGAGCGGTGTCGGTACCTGGAAGCAATGGTGAGTTAGCGAGTGATGGTTCAATGTTGGCACCATTGGTCCTTTTTGTGTAGAAAGTTCGGATCTTTTAAAAAAAAAAAATTCTTTTTGTTGGGTATTTTGTTTCAGGCGATTTATGCGGAGGCAGTGGCGATGGTGGAGGAGTACCAGCAGTCGATGGCTGGGGGGAGTGTTGGGAGTGCGAGGAACTTGCAGGGGATCTACTCGCAGCCTGGATTGACAGGCCCTCCTCAGGTTTTGGTTCTTAGATTGTCGGATTGTGTAGTTTGACTACTTTGATGTGTGAATCTTTGGGCAATGTACTTTGTAAATTAGCAATTCAAGCTGGGATTGTTGGAGTTCTGTTAGTGTAACTTATTATGCTTCTCTTGGCTGTGGCAATTTAACATGTTTGTGACTTTGTACATGAATGTGCTAAGGTTTCGGTGATTTCGTTGCACAGCATCCAATGTTTTAAAAAACGTAAAACAGCCTCTACATGGATTGAGTTTTTTGAAAAAATAGGGGTTTAAACGGGTGTTTAATGAAAAAATGGTCGAAACTAATAAAAATAAAAAATAAATGAATGACATGCATGCAACCTACACCATTCATCATCAGATTACCTCAATATATAAAATTATCATTCAAACATAAGTAATTTAATTCAAAACACGTAACTTGAATATGTTTAAGTATCATTCAACCAGTGAGTGTATAATTACCGTTCAACCATGAGTACTTTAATTCAAAAAAATTATACATAAGTGACAAGCATAAGTAAACAACCAAATACCTAGATAACCAAATTACGTCAATGACAGCAAGACTATTTGTTACTCAAAAAACGGCCATCTAAATGGGCCAGATCTATTTAAAATCCATCCGTTTAAAGACCATATCAGTGCAAAGCAAAGCGATGCCATGTAAACAACATTTAAATGGCATTTGAACGGCCATTTTTCCTTTATTTTTGGAGCAATATGTGTGAAGTTGACAAATTATGCACATGTTTTAGGAAGTAGAAAATAGTCTTGATGTTAGATTGTTTAAGCACTTGACTCATATGGGTAATGTCAGATGTTGAAATAATCGTCCTTTACTATGGAACCTAATGGCAGCTTATTTCCATATTATTGATGTCTAGCAGTTTGCATTAGTCTATGGAATATGTTTGTCTTCATACTATTCTCTTATTTAATGTCAACTACTCTTCATGACTCAAGAGTGAATTGTCTGGTTACTGCCTTGTTATGGGGATTGTTTTTGGATAATTATGTCATGGGGATTTCTTATGTCCAATAAATACTGAATGATATTCTGATTAGGTCTATGCAGCTCTTGAGCACCGTTTAGTTGTTGCTGAGGCAGCTCAAAGGTTGAGACTCCCTCTTCTTTCTAAAGATGGTGACATTCATGAAGAAGAAATAGAAAAATGGAGTGGAGTGTCTAGGAGTTCTCTTGATAGCACAAAAACCAGTCTTACAATGAATTCAAGTTCCAACTCAATTGGTTACAGCAATAGTATGATGAGTGATATTGGAATTTCCTCAAACATTACTCCATCCAGTGGTTCTGACATTGCTGAACCTGGTGTTGGTGGAGTACCTAATCGATTTCTTGGAATTACCCCTAATTTCTTATGGCAAGTGCAAAAGGAGCAGCAGGCTTCAACAGCCATGGTAGGTTTTCACAAATCTTGAGTACATTAGTTATTTGTTGTAATCCATGCCATGAAAATTAAGTTTCTTAGTGTTTCATATAGATGAAGTTTACACTAGAAAGCCTATCATGGGACCGTGCTTAGGATCTGTTTGGAACCACTTCTATCTAGATTCTGACCACTAATTTCTGGTAGAAACTGAACAAATCTAAAAATAGTTCAAAAATAGGTATTTGTCATTCCATTTCTCCTAGAAGCTACAACTTATGGATGGACAATCCATGTGTATTTTTGTGTAGTTGGAAAAATTGGTGGAAAAAAGTTTCTAGAAGAAGTTGGAGAAAATTGCACCATAATGTCTCTAATGCCATTGTTCTTTTTAAATATTTACTTTAAAATGTTATTACTATTTACAATCTATACCATTGACCATTGTGTTTTAAAGTAATTAGGGTATTACTAGAAATTTCTACTAATTGGTCTTTTCTCTTCCAAACAAGATTCTAATTGGTCTTTTGCAAAATAATTTAGAATCTAACTCTTGGGTTTAGGAGATTCCTAACGGACCCTTAGTACCATTTTTTCCTTTCTTAATACTACTTTTTCCTTGCATCATGTCCTTTATTTTGTTTAGCATAAAATGTTCATGCAACTCTACGTTTGAGTTTTCATATCTTTCTGATGCTTGTGGCTATGGTTTTGTAGGACATGGCAGAGTACCAAATGTCCCTTGCCTGTGAGGTTGAGTCTCGTTTAGATGTTAAATGTGATAAGTTAGCTGACCTATTTGCAATAGATGAAATTGGTATGTTTTACATAATTTACTGTACAATACTACATATATCTCGTAACTAAGGCTGTATTGAAGCCGGTTTATTTCTGTGCTAAATGGAAGAAGCCAGAATATATGCATAATATTGACGTTTTAAAATTTTTTTGCTGCAGATGCTTCATCTGTAAGTCAAATCCCAAGTTCTCGTCTTCCAGAGAGGTCCTTGTTATGTTCTGTGCTAGACATTTACTTCAATAAATTCTCCTGTTCTATTTTTGTTACATAGTTTGTGGTGTATGGTTTGAATTTCTTGTCACAACTTTTGCAAGAATCTCTTTTATGAATTCTTTCGGATTTTATCAGTTGCTACACATTTTACATGCCTCACATTTATGTAAAAACCACTCATGTTACCATATACATTCCATGATATGTCTTTCTTCATTTGCAGATTTTCTTTTTTGATTTTTAATTACATATAAGCACATGTATAAGCTTTCCATGCCATGTCCTATATTGTCCGAGTTGCAATCTCATTTCTTATGTGTGTCATCCAATATAACATAGGAACTAGTGTGATTGTGTGGTGGTTGAACTTAACAAAAGTCCATGGCATTTTAAAGTCACATGCTTGATCGAATTTGCTTAATCAATATATGGATATATTAGCTTAATGACATATATTGCATGTGTGATGGATTTTTATGAAGTTTTCTTAAATTTCGGATGTTGGTAGAACTCTTCTTTGTGCTCTATATTTTTATTGTTGAACTAAGTTGTTGCAGAACTGAAAAGTGGTATTTAATTACTCTGTTGTTTTGTTTATACAGAGTGAAGTTATTTATTGAAGAGATTGAAAGAGAAGAGGCAATTTTGCAAGAGGATTTATATTCAATGGATAGAAAATTTGCAGAACACTACAATGTATACATATTCGTCAAAGATAGCTTTATAATCCTTCTGGCTTTTGTATTAGGAACTGTGTTTTTATCTTCTAAATCTCCATGTCATGATTGTTTCTTCTTCCTTTAAATGTTTTTCTTCTTCTTCTTCTCTCTCTCTCTACTGGATATTCTAAGATATGTATTTTTCTTCAAGGTTCTGGAGCAAATACTCGTTGTTCTTATCAAGTTTGTCAAGGAATTGAAGTTGCAACATCAGCATCAATATGTAAGCTTGTACTGATTATGTTTTTGGTAATTCTGACTACATTATGACAATGGAATAATTAAGAAAGTGTTGCTCATGGAACCTTGAGCTTTTTTAAACTAAAGCTTTAATATACTATTATATACTACAATCTGGTGGATCTTAACCTTCTTTTTATCATTCTTATTGTTTTATTTTCTAATCCGAGGTAGGATGATTTGAGGAAAACATGGCTGTGCAAAAGGTGCCAAACAATGAATGCCAAGTTGAGGTTTGTCTTTGCATTATATGTCATCTATTGCAGTTATAAGATGTATCTTTTTTGAACGTATTTTATTGGTTCTTGTTTGAACACACCTAATATTTTGCATCTTGAGAGCTCAAAACTGAGAGACATCATGCTAATTAAAAAACTACCAATCCTATATGTTTGATGCGTTCAATACTATATTAGTATATTGTATCATGCATTCACACTATTCAATAGAAACATAATGTTTATATCATGCTTCTACACTGGATTGCAGGCATGTTAACAAAAAGAACAATTTATGCTTCATTTGATTAGACAACTTCTTGCGAACTTCTTACTATATTATGGTTGGGTTGAACAGTTGCCCTGTGTAATGACTCATGCCAAGCATAATTTCTCGTCCATATGCAATAATTTTATTATTGGCATTATGCTTCTGAGATTGTTTGTTAAGAGATAGAGATTGGACAATCATATGGTTGTTTATATATTCACTGGAGTCTTGATCACAGGGCACTTGAGCATCTTCTTTTGCGTGACACTTACACTGAAGATTCTGTGCCAGCTCTTCATAGAATCCGGTATGTTCATATCCAAGTATATTGAAATGCATTCCCTGAGAAATTGTTTTTTAATAAAAATGTCCATGTATGTAGGAAATACCTTCTTGAAGCCACTGAAGAAGCTTCAATTGGATATAATAAAGCGGTATGGTTCTTTAGATTGTACCTGTTCAGTATTATAAAATTGGCTGCTGCCAAGTGTACAATTAGTTCCGTCAGGTTCAGTTGGTTGCATAGACAATATTCCATTCCTTTTTAGAATTTTTTTATCCACTGTATTATGTCAATGTCCTAACAACTTAATTGAACAATAAGGGGGATAATATCAAAACACATTCTGAGCTCCATGACATGTGAAAAAAATAAATAAATTTGACAAAGAGTAAAAGAGTCAATATTTCAAGTTCCTAACAACTTAATCGACCATTTTGATACACTTGTGTACCTTACTTTGCAAAAAGTTTATGTTCATGATTCTGTATCATTTTACTACTTTCCTTGGATTTGTGAACATCCTTTTCTTTTTCTATATGTTCGATAATTATGCACAGATTTTTTCTTTCAGGTTACACGTCTTCGTGAGTACCAAGGTGTGGATCCTCATTTTGATAATATTGCAAGGCAGTACCATGATATTGTAAAGGTTTGCTTCTGACTCAACAAACTTCTTTTGTTTCTCAATATTTGTTTTTCTTACTTACAAAGCTTCCTATAGAAACTAGAAGGCATGCAATGGACGATTCACCAAGTTGAAATGGGCTGAAGGCCTCATTAGTGCATCCAAGTTCTTGAAGAACATGTAAGATCTCAGCTTCACTCTATTGTTTCTTGTGGTGTGGAATTATTTCATCAGGATTAATCAGCTTGCTATTTCTTTAATCTTTATATCTCCTATGAGGGACTCACCAAAGCTATTGTGGTACTTAAAGAATAGTGCTTTGAGAAAATTGCACTCTGTTTACTGTCTTAGATTTTAGCTACAAAAGAAAATTTCTCAGTGATGTCAGCATCATTATGCACATGAGGGTTCAGCTGTAACAATAGTGATGTCTGTCTGGTAGGTGCAAGGAGTCAGACGTAAGGGAGATTAAAATTTTCAATTAACCTTCATCTTTAATGACTTTTTGCAATTGTCCATTTTCTATTTGAAGAATCTAAAAGAATGCTTTTGCATAACTACCAACTTTTTACCCAACTCATTAATTGAATCTTCTGTTTCTGAAGTCAGTGTATGCATGCTGGACTTTCAGTTTTAAGTGTCTTGATTTATGCACTGCACGATAAATTGTCATATGTGTTGATAATGCAACGTAATCATTCTTATTTCCCATGTTCTACCTTATAAATTATCCAAGAATATAATGCAATATCATCCTTTTACTTTCTATAGATTTCCTGTGTAAATGTGGCCAACCACGGTAATGATAAGTGGTAAGTCTCTCGAGAAACATGATGTGCACGTGTGCCTTTTATGTTGGTCTTAGCGATGTTTTTGTGTGGGTGATAACTTTTTTTTGTCTTGAATAAGAAATCTATTCAATTTCTGTTTCACTTATATTTGGTGTTCGGTATTTTGCAGGTTTTTCTTCTTCTTCGCTTGTATGTTCTCAGAGTGTGCGGCAACTACAGCTGTCTCAGTATTTTGTTTTCTTCCACATTCTGGCATGGAGAGAGATCAATGTGTTCTTTGCAGTCGTGTTATTGTGATGATAATTTGGTGTACACTTGCGACAAGTCATGCGATGAGGAACACAAGATCAAGTTAAGCTACTAATCTTCTCGAGCAATGAGTGGTACCAGGAGAAATTAAGAAAGCATCGGACAATTAAACTAGTATGGTTGAAAGATTATATCTACAGTCAGAGGCCTGTTTGTTACAATTAAATTTGTATGGTCAAAAGCACATTTGCTACATCTGTCAACGTGCACTATAGTGTTCTTTGTTTCATCCGACCTCTTGATCTTCGTGTAACGTGGATCCTAGGTCTTGATCGGTGGTCGCTTCTACTAATCTTCGTTCTGTTTTGTTGTGCATCATTTTCATATGATATTATGTTAGTTTAATCTAAATCAAAGAACGTGATGCATGTAATTTTATATGTAACTTGTGTTTGTTTATGTAGTTCTAATCAAGTTTTGCAACCATTGAAACCAGTTCTTGGCTCTTGTGTTGACTTAGTTATCTAATGATGTGAGTGAGACTGCTCCTGTGCTGCCACCGTCACCTTTAACAAACTAGCGTCTTCCATATGAGGTGTAAAATCTTCTCCACCTAGACACCTGTCACATTGCTTGACCTCCTTGAGTGTGATCCTCCAATCAGAACATGTTCCCAAATTTCGTAAGTGTCTTGATAAATTGCACAACACTTTAGTGTATAATGCATTTTAAGTTCCATTACTGGACTTCTTTGAAGTGTCGACAATATGCTACCTCCGCTTAGCTTTTTTTTTTTTTCTTCTGTTAATGTAGATGGAAGTAAGGTGCGACTTAATAGGTTTTTTTTTTGTAAGAATAATAAGAGGATGGAATATTATTAGGATGTGTACTGGCTTAAATAAATTTATAATGATTGTTATGAAACTAGTCAAGCATAATGTTTTGGGTCAATTGACCTATGGGCATAATTTTTTAGCTATGATTTGGTTAAGTTGGCGTTCTTATACTAATGTATAACATGTCAAGCTACAAGATCTTTGTATTAATAATTTAACATGAAATATTATGCCTAATCATTCTAATAATGTCTAATATTATTGTGATACCACTTTAGAATAAATATTACTTTTAATTTTTAAAAAGAAATGTATGCCTTTTAGCATTGAGATCATTTAGCAATTAAAATTTTGAATTATTTCTACAAATTCAAAAATGAACTTGTTTAAACATATTTTATAATTATGCCTACTAATAGGTAATGATGATGATAGATTGTTATTAAAATATTGAGGGACTTGAAATTTAAAATTACCATACTCAAAGTTACAAAAGTAGGAGATCAATTAAGATTATGAATGGAAAGAAATTACTGTGATTAATTTTAAATTTAAAATCAATTAAGGTTGTGATGATTTATGTAGTTATCAAAGGATATTTTCGATGATTCATAAATATTTTCGCGATCCTCTTTGGGAAAGGATGGGTTCTCTAGTATAATAAGTAGATGAAACATCTTTAAATCTAAAAAATAGATAAATGATAAGTATAAACAATCCAACTACTTTATCCATCTTTAATTAGTTCATAATTTTAATGAATTTACTAATTTGAAATTTAAATTGATAAGTGACCATTAGTTATTTAACTTGGTAAGACACTATTATGATTTTGCTTTCTTTTTAAACTTAACTTGAATTTTGATCACCAATATAACCATTGTATACTGCAATCTATAATTTTTAGACTATGTTTTGTTTAGACTTTGAAACCCACAAGAATTATTTTATAACAAGAATTTAAATAAAATAAGAAAATACAATCATTTTAGCTGTTAGGGCTTATGCTATATAAACTTGATAGAAATAAAAGACTAAGGTCAGTGAGATTCTGATCAAAAGCTAAAATTCGTGTAAAAGTCATAGGACAGAATTTAAACAAAACACAATTTGTAAGGTGTATGTATGAACCTTTTAACAAGACTACAAATGATCTCAATCAACATGACTGTAAAGATTCGAGTCCATTACTCCCAATTGGAGTAGTAAGCACATGTACTGAATGAGTTATGTAATTTTTTGAAAAAAAATTAAGTTTAAACTTTTAACCTTTTGCGTTGAATCGTCATCTTAAAAAAACTATCAAATCGACTTGGGTGATGTGGATTTCATGTAATAAATTAAAGTGATAATATCATTGTTGACACCAAAATAATGACTACTTTAAGTTCGTAATGCAAGATAGATGTGTGACATCTTGTTATGACCTTACAAAATTATGCAAATAGAAGCACCTTGTTTGGAATGAAACGTGGAACTTTTAGTATGAGCTTCATAGTGTCATTGTGTTCAAAGAGTGTATTTGTTGCCACATGTCATCCATCAAGAAGTGGTGTTAAATAAAATATATAACTACTTAAATAAGAGCCATTGATCACTGAGGAGGCACAACAATAACATCGAAAGAGCATGTCATGCTGCTCATTCTATGCTCTTGGACACCATTGGATCAGTGACATGATATTTTAAGGAATGAGATGATTTCACTAAGTCAAGAGTAAAAAAAAAAGAAAAAAAAAAGGTAAATGGCTAAGTTTTTCTCACGATTACACACTCTTGAAACATGGATTTAAGACGTGGGAATGTTTATTTTCTACTCTTCCCATTAATCTGAAGCCAACTATTCCTTTCTCATCCTTTGTAAAGGACACCTACAACCAACAAAAACTATTTTGCACAGGGGTTCTGGAGTTATTTTGAATTCTCCTGCTCCTATCTGTTCCTCCCTGTGGAGCCACATTAAACAAAGCTTTAATTTCTTTAACTGTTTTACTACTGCTACTGGTGGTAATGGTATTAACACTATATTCTGGAATCAAAAATGATGGAATGATATTCTTCTAAAAATCACCTTGCCTGAATTATATAGTGCAACCAGATTCAAGAAGGCATCTGTCAGAGCAACTAGGGATTTGTTTCTTTCAGATTTTAACAGATTGTTTAATCTAGCTTACTGTTATTCACTTGATCCCATAGCACTTCAATTTCAGCTAGAATGTTTTGTTAACATTATGCAATCCCTAAATTTGGGAACCAGTGATGACATCTGTAACTGGTTACCTACCGAGAATTGCACCTTTTCAGTGAAGGCAGCTTACAGACTATTTAATGATGGGGGTCTTCGTAATGCTTTTTATAAATGTCTGTGGGAAAGTAATACCCCATTAAAAATTAAGCTTTTCTCCTGGTTAGTTATTAAGAACAAGAATTTAACAAAGAAGAATCTGCTTAAGAGAGGTTGGTCTGGGTCTTCATTATGCATATTTTGTTCTGCTCACAGTGAAAATAATAACCATCTGTTTTTAAATTGTACCTTTGCAAGGGATATTTAGAGTTTTTTTTTCTGGTTTTTGATCTATATCCTGGTTTTTTTGTGTGTTGCTGATTTGTTCCTATCTTCGCCCCATCTTAAAATTGATTTATCATCCTCTGGATGGACCTTGTTACTTCAAATCATTCTCTGGTTGATTTGGAAAGAAAGGAATAATAGGGTTTTTCGTAATTCAGCTAGATCATACTCTTTGATCATACATGATATTATTTCTCTGATGCACTTTTAGGTAGAAACTCTTGTTTCAGGTTTTGAGAATGAAGAAATGTTACAATTTGTTTCTGCCATGGCTTCACAATCGGTGGAGCCTTCCATTCCCCTTTCCATTCTCCTTTCCATTCCTTCATCTTCAAGAATACTATCTATAGAGGATTCTCAGAATAATATGGAGAATCTGGAAGCGTGATATTGCCCCATAGGTCTTAAGAAATTTTTTTCTGTTAGATACTGATTTGCACTTCTATATTGGTTCACTTTTTTGATACTTGACGAGGACTATAACGCCTGAGGCTCTGTAATATTTTTGCCATGACATTGTTTCTTACTTGACTTTTCATGTCGATAAAATATTAAACTTCTAAACCATTAACAAAAAAAAAACCCAACAAAAACTGACACAAAGATAGAGAACCAGCAACCAAAGGAGGTCAAATGTTGAGGTGAGGACATCATTGTAATCATTATCGTGGTCGTTGTTTTTGTATGTCATCATTGTCATCGTCATCATCATCTCCAACCATTAACCAACAACTAATAGTCATATTCCTACCTTCTCAATGAAAGGATGATAGAGAAATAATGAAATTGGTGAAAAGAAAAGATGTTTCGTATGTAGAATTCATTCTTCCTTGGACTCTCAAAGATAAAAGAAAGGGAAAGCATGAACCATTGGAAATTTTGTGTTTCCTAATTTAAGTGAAAAGAGATGATGAATCCATTGAGATTTCATTATCTCTTGTATCCAAATTTTAATGCAAAGAGAAGGAAAGTATGAACCCATTAGAGATTATATGCTTCTTGAATCCAAATTTTAATGCAAAGAGAGGGAAAATACGTTCTCGACTTGGACCATATGCATCCAGTTTTTGATGTTATTTTTCTTATAATGATTTTTGAATATAAACTTCAAGACTCTTTATATACCATACCTTTGTCATTAGAAAAGGCATGATTTATCATCCTTATTTGAGTTGCTGTAAATAAAATTGCCATGCAACTAACAATGTATACTTGATCATGAATGTAGCCGTTATGGTACGTCCAAAAATGCACAAAACAAATGTCACATGCATGTGTAAATCTGCATGATGACAGCAAAGGCCCACGTACACGTGAATGCATTCATGTACGTTTTTTTTGTAAACGTTAATAGTATTTCTTTTAATATCATCAAAATTATAAACCCCAGAATGGTTTAGTCCTTATGAATATTACAAACAATCTCCGTCACTCAGCAGGTGACCAGAAGACACAAAAATTGGGGTGTCCAAGTGTTGATGAGAGGAAGACAATCAACACAGAAAGTTGAATCCAGCAGCCACAAAAAATTCACACTGTAAGAGCCTGTGAGATCCAAGTGAAATATTTAACCAGAGGTTAGAAATGCCCTGGAATCGATGGTGTGCCAAGGGCCATCTCACAATCGGGAGCCAAGACCTGCTCCCTCTCGCTGCTCTGTCCAATGGCAGACACAGCCAGAAGATTTTCATCCTTCTCAAAACCTGAAGCAAAAGAATCTACCTAACAGTGAAACATAGCAGCAATGTCATTTAAAACCATAGACAAAGTTCTATTGAATTTCCTGAAGATCCTATTATTTTTCTCTTGCCAAATCAACCAAAGAACAACAAGCACCAGACTGTGTGCACCAGCTAGGGTCACAGCAAATTTAAAGGCAGGAGGAATTGCCAATAAGTCCTCTATTGAATTGAAAGCTGGGTACATATATTCATTGGAAAGTGAGTGCCAAATTGACTGCACAAAGGGACAGAATAAAAACAAATGTTTCACAGTTTCAGTAGAGGTACAAAAAACACAGGCATCATTACCCAGCCAACCCTTCTTCAGTAAGTTCTCTTTAGTAAGTATCCGATTACATAAAACAAACCATGCAAATAATTTAATTTTTAAAGACACCCAGTAATCCCAGATATCATGTAAAAATTGAAAACGAAGACCACCATCGTTTATCACCCTATAGCAAGATTTTACTGTAAAAGACTTATGAGTGGGTAGCCAAATCAGTTTGTCATGAGCATTAATAATATTGATACTGCAGAG
Organism: Posidonia australis; assembly: GCA_024699735.1. NCBI lineage: Eukaryota > Viridiplantae > Streptophyta > Magnoliopsida > Alismatales > Posidoniaceae > Posidonia > Posidonia australis. Next base: position 1,326 of record JAMKQA010250629.1, on the reverse strand, counting down.
AATTGAATGCCAAGTATTTATTTGTTCATTCACTGCCACTGCTCCTCCCAGCAAAGGTAGATTGCCCAACAGAGCATTGGGATCCTCTCTATAGGCTTGAAATACATTAGAAACAGAAGCCTTTTTTTTCCTGGCAAAATTATATAAGTCAGGTAATACATTTTTAAGTTTTACACCTTGCCACCATTTATTTTCCCAAAATAAAGTGTTTCTCCCATTTTGAACTTGGAAGGCAGTAAAGCCATTAATAACATCAAAACACTTCTTAAGTTGTTGCCATAGGGGGGATGCTCTCTTATTTGAAGAGTTTAAAATAGCTCCAAAGCCATTCCTGGCACAGTACTTTGCAATTACTACCTCTTTCCACTTGAGTGAAGAAGTGTCAGACAATAACTGCCAAAGCAGTTTACATTTTAAAGCCAAATTAATGATGCCCCAGCCCTGTTGTGTCTTGGGCCTGCAAATAGCTTTCCATTTAACTAAATGTCTGACATTGCTAGAGGATGAAGCATTCCACAAAAATTTACGTCTCAGCTTATCAATAACTTTAGCCACACTATTGGGAAGATGCAGAACAGACAAGTAATATGTGGGAATGGCGGATAAAACAGAATTTACCAGTGTAAGCCTACCCCCCAAAGAAAGATATTTTGCTTTCCAAGTGGATAATTTCTTTGTAATTTTATCCACAACTGGGGTCCAATCCTAGAAGTTTGACTTCCTATGGTGCAGTGGCAAACCAAGATATTTAATAGGCAATTTATCAATGCTGCACCCCAGAATTTGAGAGGTCCTAGAGGTAAAGTCTGAAATGACACCCAAGCCAGTAATAGAGGATTTATTGAAGTTTATTTTAAGTCCGGAACAAGATTGGAAACAGCAAAGAATTCTTTTCACATTTACCAACACCTCTTCCCTGGCTGAAAGAAAAAGAATTGTGTCATCCGCATATTGAATATTCAATATATTAGGACCTCCATTGGGTAGCTGTATGCCAGCTACAAGATTATTATCAGAAGCTAGAGAGAGCATCCGATTTAAAACATGTGTTACCAATATAAATAGAAAAGGTGACAGAGGATCTCCTTGCCTAAGACCATTGGTAGCCTGAAAGTATCCCTTAGGGGTGCCATTAATCAATATGGAGAACTTGGCACAAGAGATACAAAGTCTGACCCACATAAGCCATCTATCTCCACACCCCACTCCTTTGAGTGTTTCAAGGAGAAAGTCCCAATTGACATTATCAAAAGCTTTTTCAAAGTCCAACTTGAGGACCATGCCCGGGATATCATTTGTTTTCATGTAATGCAAAGTCTCCTGAGC
>JAMKQA010250626.1:0-13373 GCA_024699735.1 Posidonia australis | reverse complement strand
TCTGATATATTATTCTTGATGTCATTTTGGGTTAATAATCTCGTTTCAGGTTTTGAAAAAGAGGATATGCAGCACTTTGTTGCAGCCATGACTCCACAACCTGAGGCATCTCCTTATCTTCCTTCTACTCTTGCACCATCAGGAGAGGCTGCCCAGGAAAATTTGTTTCAATGAGTAGTTGTGCAGATCCTTTTGTTCGACTCTATTTTTGGACTTATACTTGTTTGTACCATTTTTGATTCATTTTGGACATTTGATAGGAAAGATGGAACATACTGCACCATTTTGATTTATTTTTGGTAGCCTATGTGCCCATACTGATGTAATACTTATTGAAACTTTGTATTTTTTATCTGACATTAAGGCCGAAGAAATATACCTATCTCAACTTTTAACAAAAAAAAAAAAACACAATATCCAAAATTCAGAATCAAACAAGAAAACAAGAGATCTAAAATGCACACACTCACCATTTATAAAGGTGGCTGAATCAGAACCTGCCAGGCTGCCACCATGAGGAAGAAAAAGAAAAGGAAAAAAAAAAAAACGTCATTTCCAATCATTTCCTCCCCAAAGGTCTCTCTTTGTCACCTCTCCTTGTAGATTTTAAGCACTCAAAAGATCAAAGAACCATTTTACAATTTGGGTATGCTTCTTTTCTATTTTTGGAGGATTTGAAGGTGAAGGACGAGAGTAGAGGAGAGGAGGGAGCCTAAACAGATAATGGTAGTGAATGCAACGTGTTTTGCTTAATGGGAACTTTAATCACATTGAATCTAAATTCTCTCTGTCATGCTCATGATATGTATTTATTGAAAAACTAGTATACCTGCATTGCACAATTAATAAAAGTAATAAAATAAAATAAAATTATGAATATAAAAAAGAAGAATGCTAGATATTAAAAAAGAGTGTTTTTTATGGAATGTTAAAAATTTATTATTTTTAAACATTATTTTACATTTAAAAGTTTCACTTATGGTTGATATATCAATACAATGAATTATAATGAATTTCGATAAACTTTCAAAACTCAAGTGACAGTTAGGATTAATAAAATAACATTTCTTGATTTGATATGAATGAAAAAAATGTTACAACTTATGTTATATGCCATACTTTCAAGGCATGCTCAATTCATGTGACATTCATTTAAAATTATAAAATATAAAACTATTATTTTCTAAAGGAGTATAAAAAGATGGTAAATTAAACATGTGAAATAAACTATTAGAATAATAATTAAGTACAAATTATGATATACATGCATTATATTATAAGAAATATTTAAAAATTAGTTCAGATAAACTAATATGAGTTATTAAGTTATAAGTGATTTACAAATCTAAGAATATTAACATTATCAGCGAGTACCATTTTCTTAATGCTAACATTATTTTCATCTATTGATAATTGAGGTTTTTTTATTATAATATTAACAAATATAAGTTATGAAATAATGTTAAGAAGCGGAATGAATAGGATAAAAAGGACATGAATAAGTAATATTGCTCTTAAATGTAATTAATAAACAATACATGCATGCATTCCAATTTTATATATAGGATGATTTTATCTTATATATATGATCTTAATTTAAAAAGAGATATGAAATTTATTTCTATACGGTAAATAAATTGATTCGTCTCCTCTCTTGGTCCATCATGGCTATTGTGCTAGCTTTGGGGGTTGTTGGTGAACAAAGCAATCAACTGCTCATAGGAGATCTGTAAGAAGAAGAAAAACAGTCAAAGTCTCAAAGATCACCAACCGACATGGGCCAATGGAGATGCTCCGATACCTAAGTCATTAAGGGATATCAGATTTTTTGGAGAGGGAGTTGAGGGTATGAGAACTCAAACCCCTCTTTTCTCCCTTTGTCAAGGCGTGAAAGGATCAAGTTTATATCTAAGGTTGGTGGGTTAAGTCCATCGGGGGCGTGCTTTATAGTGGTCATGGTCCAAACACGTGGCAAGCTTTAACTGGAGAATTGCGCATGGTCAGGTGGCTGTGTCAAGAGCAACAGGTGGCTATGATAGAGAGTTATGGCATGTCAGGCGACTATCGGAAGTGTATATTGCTTGAAGGTCTTTAAGGAGTGGTTTCTGTCAGGTGTAGAAGACTTTGCATGTACAGAGAGTTGCACCAGTCGAGGTAGGCCTACATGCCCATGTGAAGCTTCCATGGAGAGCACGTGTTTGAGGCGGTGTGTTGCAACTCAAGCGCACAACTGATGTAGGAGCTAGACGTTTAACTAGCATAGTGTTGCACATTTTAACTGGTTGTCCTCCCAGGTGCCTGTAGGTTGTTTGCTCGAGGTTTTCGAGCAACTCGGCCTTGGCACTTCTGCTCTCGTCCAAGCCTAGCACCTGAGTGTCTTTAGGCCGTTGGCATGAGACTATCCAGCTCGAATTGAACGAGGCAAAATATCCTGCATTATAAAATATAAATAATCAAATGTTATCTTTTTTTTATAAGAGTTCTTATTTATTCAATTCTTCAAAAACATACTAAAAAATTTGATATAAAATTTTTATAGTTGATTGTTCAAAATAAAAAAAGATATATGTAAAAATGTTTGTGTTTAATATAAATTTAACGTCACAAACAAATAATATTAACAATTGAGTCTCTTATTATAACATTAATCAATATAAGTTATGGAAACTCAAGAGTCTAACAAGACCATGAAATGATATTAAGACGGGAATTAGTAGTGTAAAGAGGACATGATTAAGTAATATTGCTCTTAAGTGTAATGAATGGGTTGTACGTGTATATATTTTAATTTTATCAATGAACGAACTTGAAAAATGAAAAGTCAAGAAACTCATGGATTTGTTGAGAATAAATGAAACGATTGAACTTTCCAAAAATAATTTTACTTACTTAACGTTATAGTTGATTGTTCAAAACAAAAAAGATATATATAAAGATGATTGTAGCATTGAATATAAATTTTGTACATACGCTCAACTAAGTTAATAAGTGTATTATCACAAATTTTTACTTATCATTGCTTAAATAGCATACTTCTCTTTTATTTTCAAAATGACAATTAGTAATATTAACACAATTAATGTTGAATATATAAGATTTTGCTACATAATAATTATATTCATCAATTTGTTCATCAAGATTTATAGTAATTGAAATATATAGGTTAATTTAAATTGTATATATGAAACATAAGATGATTTTACCTTTTATATAGAATCATAATTGGAAAAAAGATACAAAATTTATTTCTTTATGATAAATAAAATATAAATAATCAGACATTATCTTTTTGTAAGAGTTTTTATTTAGTGTAGTACTTAAAGACATATGTAATAAAATTGATATGAAAATTTTCTAGTTGATTTTTCAAACAAAAGATATATCAAATGACATTAAATATAAATTCTACACATGCATTCAATAGCAATAATAAGTGCAGTATTAATCTTTAAAGATCATTGCTTAGGTGGCATACCTCTCCTCATTTCTCAAAGTGATAATTAGTAATATAATATATAGATAATCTAGTCACAGTTTCACATTTTCAAAAATTAAACCCATTCATTTAATTTGACAACTTAAATTACCTCTATTTCCTATGTACTAGAATTTTTCCGTTATCTCTTGAAGATCCAAAATGAGGTGTTTCTCTCCCCATTTATAAGCAACGTATGGGGAAAACCTAGAGAAGAATCTAAAAAAGGTTAGAATTGAATAATATTGTAGATACCCCGATTTTGAGGTTACTTGGCAGCAGGCTCTTCCGGATGATGCTCTGGTTCCGACCACCAAAACCCTAATCCACTCAAACCCACACAAGCCCATTCAGGCGCACACTAGTCCACTCTGACCTAATTAAAATTAAAACTAAACAAAACACAATTAAAACACTTAGAATCCAATTAATGAAACAAAAATCCTAATTCAAGTCAAAATCAAATTTAAAACACTTAAAATCCAATTAATGAAACAAAAAGTCCTAATTTAAGTCAAAATCAAATACAATCCACTTAAAATCCGATTAATCAAACAAAAATCCTAATTCAAGTCAAAATGAAACAAAATCCACTTAAATCCATTTAAAATACAAGTAATTAAGTGAAAAGCCCAATTAAAGTCAAAATCCATTAAAAATCCTAATTAATTAAAATTCAAAACCCTAATTAAACCACAAATCCTATTTTAAAATCCAAAAAAAACCTAAATTAAGATTCAAAACCCTAAATTAAATCCAAAACCCTAATTAAAACACAAAAATCGTAAATTAAATCCAAAACCCTAATTAAAACACAAAACCCTACTTAATTAAAACGCTAATCCAAAAACCCTAAATTAAAACCCCAAAATCCTAATTAAAAAAGCAAAACCCTAAAACCAAAATAAATAAAACAAAAACCTAAATTAATTAAAACCCTAATCCAAAAACCCCAAAATCCTAATTAAAAAAGCAAAACCCTAAAATCAAAATAAATAAAACAGAAACCTAAAATAATTAAAACCCTAATCCAAAACCCTAATTAAACCCAAAATCCTAATTAAAAAGCAAAACCCTAAAATTAAAATAAATAAAACAAAAACCTAAAATAATTAAAACCTTAATTCAAAACCAATTAATTAAACCCTAAATCCCAAAATTAAAAATCAAATTTAAATCACAAAACCCTAATTTAAAACTTAAAATCAAAAACCCTAAAATCCATAAAAATTCCAAAACAAAAATATAACAAAAAACCCAAAATAATTAAAACCCTAATTTAAAACCAACTAATTAAACCTTAATCAAGAATTTAATGGAAATAATAAAACATAAATAAAAACTTAAAATAAAAAACCCAAAATCCATTTAAAAACCTTAAAACAAAATAAGCAAAAGAAAATAAAAAAAAACCAAAACCCTAAGCCCATTCACAATCCATTAAGCCCAATACATTCTTAAACCAAAAAACCTTATAAGCAGAAAAATAATTCCGGCGACTCTCCCCTCCGACGACCCCTGCGATCTCCGACGATCAATCCCGCGAAATCTGGAGCGCATCCTCAGCCTCCCGTGATCGCTGGACTTGCCTCCTCCATCACGCACCTCATCCAACGACGCTAGCCCCTTACAGAGGAGAATCCACAGTGGAAGAGGGTCCTGCCGGAGTTTAAAACTCCTCACCGTCAACAGCTTCATCCATCGATCGAGCCTCACCTCCAGTGTGCAAAATCCCTCTCCTCTCGACACCCAAAAGACCAGGAGATCTAGCCCCATTTTCTGGAAGCGACTAGTCCTTTTCGCAGCTTGGAGCCCCCAACCAGAGCATCGTCGAAATACGCCGTAGTCAACCCGTCTCACTGGAGAAGACACCCCGAACACTAAATACTCTTCTTCCCCCTCTATTTCAATTTAGACCTACCCCTTTAGTTCCCTTTAGGCCTCTAGGATTGTGCCACAACGGAGCAACGCCTCCTGTGAGTGTCGATCCAGTCTCCGGTGGTGGGTTCACCACCACCGGTGAGGCCCTTGGCCTCTGGATTGAGGGCCTCTCCTCCTTCTCCCTCCTCCTCCTCTCGGATTGCCCTTGCTCCGGAGGAATTTCCTTAGCCTCCTGTGAACCTGGAAGACCTCCGCTATCGTCACAGCCCCCGCTACCGCCCTCGATCGCTGCCGAGGGGTGTTGGAGTTCACTAGGTCTCCTCGCTTCGTGCCATCGCTACAGGGACCTCCGCCATATCTCCACGAAGTCCTCCGCACCACACCGACTCATCGCTACCATCACCGCCGACGCAAGGGATGGGAGGAGCGGCTCGAGCCATCCCAGCCCTCAACGACGCCTCCAGGAACCTCCTTGTGCCTCCCGGATGCTTCCCCGACCGCTGCCGTCACGCCATCATCTTCCACGGTGCCGACAGAACGCCTCGCTAGAGCATGAGGTGGGGGAAGAGCCTCAGACCTCCCCAGCCCCTTCCGATACGCTGGAGATCACCGTTGAGCCTCGCTCCAGCCTCCAGGACTGTCACTTACTGCCCCTCGCCGCTGGGCCGCCACTGCTTCATCGCTGGAGTGATCGCTAGAGGGTAGGGGTGTAAGAAATGCAAAAAAAAAACCGAAAATCTGTTTCGAATCTGTATTCGAAATCTTGAATCTTTATCCGAAAAAATATTCGACGAACCGAATTCGAATTCGAAAAAAATAGGATTGAATACGGATGTTGGTATATCCGATTCAAAAATATCTGAATTCGTAAATTTAATATATTTATTTTTTAAAATTAATTAATATATTTATATGTAAAACTTATGACATAAGTATCTAACAATTAATAAATAAAAACTTAAATATAATATTTGCAAAATTTACATATATATAAAAACCCTACAAATAAAACCCTAAACCTAACATTCTAACAACAAGCCTGCAGCCTCCTGCCTCCTCCTGTCACCCTGTCGCACCCTCCTGCCTCCTCTCGTCGCCACCTCCTGCCTCCTACCTCCTCCTGTCTCCGCCTCCTGGCCTTCCTCGAAACCCTCTTCCACTCCTCCTCCGAAACCCTTTTCCTCCACTCCTCCGGTCTCCACCTCCTGGCCCTCCCCGGCAGCCCGCAGCCCACGGGACGAGTCGTCCTCCTCTGCCTCCTCTGCCTCCTCTACCTCCTCCAAAACCCTCCTCTTCCACTCCTCCACTCCTCCGGCCTTCGCCTCCTGGCCCTCCTCGACAGCCCGCAGCCCACAGGTGACAGGATGAGTCGTCCTCCTCTGCCTCCTCTGCCTCGTCCTCCTCCACTCATCTCCTCAACCCTACTGGCCACTGGGTCTTTCCGGCTTTCCTTCCTCCTCCAGTCCTCCTGGCCGACTAAGGGACCACTGGAAGACAGCGGCTCCTCCAGTCCTCCTCGCCGACAAAGGGGCCACCGGACGACAGCGTCTCCGCTCTCTAGACAATAGCCACTACTGTAATCACGACCAGTAGCTCAGTAAGTCCTTTGATCAAAACTCCATTTTCAAGTCAGAAATCAAAAATTCAAAATGATATGCATCTTAATCACAAGCCAACAAAAAATTTGTTACAAAATACATTTGATCCCAATGTGAATATGTGATGCATATTGCTATCTTACTGTTGTATAAAAGTGGACAAACAGTGTGAGTAGATGAAGGAGATCCGGTGCAATTCTAGTTCAATCCTCGCTTTAGCCTTCCATTACTAATGAATATGTTCTAGATTTTCAGTGATTGCTTCTACAGTTCTACTTCAACCAAGAATTGGTGTATTTCTTGCATGATTTGTCTAGGATCATAAGCTATGTTTGATTTATAAGAGTTCATTGAGAGTGAAATCAATGAGTTAGTTTCTTAACAGCCTAGAAATATGGTACAACACCATTTTACTCTTGTTGACGGGCACATGGCGGATGCTGTGGTTGCTATAGATGCTCTTTCTATATGGTATTTATTATGTGTTTTTGCCTTTTGATGTTCTTTATCTTTGGATGTCAATATGTTTTTTTTGAAATTTGACTCTTGACCTATATCAACTATATAATTTTCGTGGTTTTGTATGAAAGTGGCGTTTAGTATTACTTTGCTTTTGTTGGACAGGTGTTGCTATTGGTGCTGGATGGCAGAAAATAATCCATGACAAGCAGCAAGAAATTTAGGATCTTAACATGTTTCATACTAAGCTTCTGCAGCGAGCTTGCTTGGGTGGATGGTTTTCCATGCTATCTGATCTTTCTTATGGGTTTGGTTTTATAATTTATTCACTCAGTTAGATAGCAATTTTGCCCTTATAGTAATTCTTGTTTACTGTAGTTAACTTTAATTCTGAAATGGATTATAGAGGCGATGTTTTTTCATGCATATGGTACCACATTTGCAAAAAAATTATTGGATGTTTGTTATAGTTAAATTTACTGCTTGTAAGCTTTTACGACTTTCAAATGTAGGAAATGCCATTCTTCGAGATCAAGCTTGTCTAAGAGCAAGATGTGAGTCACTTATATGATGAATAAGAATCCAAAGTGAGGTACTTCATCTTTTATACTAGGTGTTGCACTTTATCCAATTTCTAGTTTCCATCCTTGGAAATAAGTATGGAAAGAATGATAGGTTAGGTTCCATTCCTTGGATAAATGATGAACAATCAAGTTGCTTGATTAAATGCAGAGGAAGAGAAAAAGATGAATGCCACATATATCATTTCTGTGGCAAGGAAGCTCGGATGTTCCATCTTTCTGTGGTCGGAAGACATACTGGAGATAGTTGACTACTTGAATTTTTCTTCTTGCTGTTACTTTAGCAGTTAGCTACATTTCTAGTTTTATCATTCAAAATACATTTTTGACAATGCATCTCATCAGGTGAATCAAAAGATGATGCTCACATTGATGGCAAGCATCATATACTGGCATTTGAAACAACAAACGGAAAACAAGTCTGCAATTTGCCTCAGAAATGAGAGTGGTAGCTCGTCAGAAACAACCTCAAACATGACCAAGGATGATTCTAGGTCTGAATCCTCCATTAAAGAGAATGGAAATAGATAGTTTGCCATTCAAGAAAATTATGATTAAATTACCTAATGCCATTCTGATGTATAGCTTGTATTTTCTTTTCTTGTTTTACTATTTTTCATTGGTTTGTTGTGCTTCAAAATTATTAGGTCTCACGTGGGAGTGCAGCATTTGTATTTTAAGCATCTTTGCCATTTTTTCTTTGGCTTTTTCCCCTTTCTTCATCTTGTAATCCTATCAGAAATGAGCCATTAAACCTTTTTATTTCTTGAGAAGACTTCCAATGAAACTATGGTGAAGACTATAATTGTAAACCAGATCAAATCTATGGTGAAGACTTCCAATGAGCCTTTTTTTTTCTTGGAGAAGGTAGCCATACTTTCAAGTAACCTATGTAATTAGTGATGGTTTTAAGTTTATTATTTACAAGTTTAGAATATTTATATTTTGGATTATTTGGATATTTCAGATACGGATGTATTCGTAATTAGGTTTCTTGGTCGAATTCAGATAATATTAGAATTCAAATGCATTCGATAAGTTCGGATACGGATATTAAATTTAACATTCGTTCGGATACGGATACGAATTCAGATGTAGATGAAAATTTTCGAATTCGAATATTGACAGATTCGCTTCGTATTCGCTCTGTTTACACCCCTACCGGAGGGAGAACGTCGGTGATCCTCTAACGATCTTCGAAATGAATTTATTTGGGTTCAGGCCTTTAGTTTTAGGTTTTATTACATTTAGATCCCTTTTCTTTTAATTTAGGTCCTGATCTTTTATAGTTTAGCCCCTGTAAATTTAAAATACTTTCATTCCCTTTATTTTCTCTATATCATTTGCATATAATCCCCTGCATATTTAGATTTTTTCATTCAAACATGTTTTTATCACATCTAGGTCCCTCGAAACATGATTTCTTTACACATAAGTCCTGAATATTTGCATTTGGTCCTTGAAACATTTTTAAAATGAATTTTTCCTATGAAATTTACCTTTTGAACCCTGAAAGTTTTTAAAATCACACTGATCATCCTTAAAATTGAATTTTTATCGCATTTAAGTCCTGAGTTTTGCAATTGCCCCCAAAATTTTTGAAAATTGAGTTTTCATTGTGAATTTTACATCTTGAACCCTAATAAATTGCATAATTATACTGATCATTATAAAATTCCATTTTTATTACATTCAGGCCCTTGGAATTTTGTACATGAGTCCCTGACTCTTTAATAAACAATTACTGAGTCCAGAAAATTTGCATATAGACCCTTAGTTTAACTTTAAATCCATCATTTAGTGTTTTAAATGTTTTCTTGCATATTTTTAATGTTTTCCACTTATTGCATTCCATATTTTGCATTTAATCATAGATTTCATTTAAAAACCATGTTTTCGCTATAAATCAATCTTTAGTTTCAGATTTCGATCCCATTTGCACTTATGTGTGAATTTTGCACTTTAGACCCTGAGTTTTCAGGAAATTACCCAAGCGTAATTTTCACACATCTTAGTGTCACATGCACATTTGATCCATCATCTTCATATAGAATAGGAGTCATGAACACATTTTGGATCCAATTACTCATCACTTTTGTGAATTTTCCATTTTAGCCCTCGTGTTTGTCCTTTATCGCGTTTATATCATTTTATTGTTTTTCTGTCCATGTTTTCTTGCAAATAACACTTTCTAGATGTTTTGTACACATGACTTGGATCATGCACCATCCCCATACTTGCATTTATCACATCTGACCATGAAAATGACCAAATTGCCCTTATGTCTCTAATCCATGTGCATGCATTTTAGTTTCGCACTCAACCCTACATAATTTTTGTCCAAGTCACCCCTTACCATTTCTTATACATTTGGGCATTTATTCATCCATTTCATATAGTTTTCATCACATTTACGCATCAATCCCTCCTTTTAAGTGAGTTTACGTCTCTTGTGTTTCCTTTTTTGGATTTTTCTCCACTTTTTTTTCGGAGTCTCTCGCCTTACATTAGATTCGATTCTATTTAATCTTGCGCTTTGGATATTTGATTTGATTTGGATTTCATCGCCCAAGGGCGTACATGAACTGACCGAAAGGCCCACATTGGTCCATCTGCGGTTTGTCTTCTCCTTTTCGATTTTCATGACCTTTTTATGATTCCGAGAACCTGGGTTGACTCCACTTCTCACATTTTGGCATCAGTATGGTTTTCTTAAACATCCTGTCCAGAAACACTGTCATTTTATGTGATTTTCTTCGTATGGCATCATTTGTCCATTTTATGTGGGTTTCTTTGTAATTTTTCCATCTCGATTTCCGCAATGTTTTTTTTATGATCCTGCTGACCAGAGTTGTTTGCATTTTTGATTTTCTTGAGGCCTGTACGATTTTCTGAACTATTCTTTGCAAGAACCTCATCATTTCATGTGATTTTCTCTACATGTCATACTTTGTGATTTCGTCGTTTTATGTGGATTTCTTCGCAGTTTTCGCCTACATCATGCACATCCATCCAGTCTTGTCATGGTATACATGTTGGCATGTTTAGAACACGATTTAGGCTTAGTAAACATTCATGCAGTCTTTAGTGAGCGATTTATACTAGAAAGACCGAGTTTCTCGGGCGTACGAGGGTGCCTAACACCTTCTTCATGCGTAAGAGGAATCCTTACCCGTCCTTTGGTTAGCAGACACCTAGTCTTCCCATTTGCATATCATGCATTCGATCTTTTGTAGTTTTCCTCGTCTTTCCCTTAAAAGACGTGGTGGTGACTCCTTTTTTTTTTTTATCCTATCTTGCGCCTTCGCTATCTTGGCATGGCTGTGATCTCCTCCCTCTGGCGCGACTCCGCGTTGGACCCCCGGGCTAGCATGGTCACAAATATAATTGCAGAAAAAGACTGAGAGAATAACTTCTACTCACCATTTGCAGAAATAGTTCTAGAAACTAAGGAAGGATTAATTTCAAATCCTTATTGTCATGTAATAATATGGTAACACATTGTGATGCATATAAGATCTAATGTATACATGTATATATGTGTATCAATCCTTGTGTATGTATGTATGTATGTATGTATGTATTGTTAGGATCTATAGACTTCATTAGAGAAGGGTGAATAGTGAATCTAAAGATAAATGTAAAATTAATAGCTTATTTAACAATTTCAAGTAAAAAAACAATATGTGAAAATAGTAGAGCAAAGAAGTTGAAACTTAAACTATAAATATACAAAGAAAGAGACAAAAGACAATGAAGTGCAAAAAATATTTATAATGGTTTGGCCTCATCGGCTATAACTCTTGACGAATCTTCATTAAGCTTCGCAAAAATCACTATTTGTGTTTCTCACAACTCGAGAAGTAAATAGGCTTTGAAAGGAAATGAATTACACTTTAAGCTCACTACACTTAACAAGGAATGATTATAGTCGTAAATGAGAAGCTTTCTTGCTAGGCCTTGAGAAAACAAGAAGGGAATTACTAGAAAACTCTTCTCTATAGATAGATCATGAAGTTCTAGAGTATGTATCGTGTTTGTGTTAAAGAGGTGGTACATATTAATTTAGAGAAAGAGTGGGTAGCAATGTGTGTCTAATGTCTATTTTTATCCACCAACAGATAGTCATTTAGTATGCTGAAAATGGTTCGGTTTATCGAATGATTCACAGTTATTCATAAATCACAAGTAATTTAGTATACCGAATTGGTTCTCAGTTTTGAACTTTTGTAAGCCCAAATTTCGGTATATCAAGATTTTTCGGTATGTCAAAATAAGCCTTGAACCTATTTCTTGAATGTTTTTAATGAATTCTACTTTGGATTATGGACATGACTATTTTCCTAGAATTTTGGAGTATTTGAGAGATTATTATAAGTTCTTAGAACACAATAAATTACATTTCCATGAAGTATAATTTACAAATAAAAACTTGATCTCAAATCTTCAATTGATTTGACTTGAATTTGCACATACGCTCATTCTTAGTCCATTTTACCTTCTTTATTTTCCATTATCCATAAGAACTCTTCCTTGAACTATTAAGAAGGGTTAGCACACAAATATGCATTCTTATCATCAAAATTGAGATGAAGTAAATTTTGCCAACATGTATGTGTCTGTGTGCATATATTTATATAGAGAGAGAATAACGATCTGGTAGGACCTTACACTAATTAACATAAGTAGCACTCAAATGCACAATGTTCCGTACAAAATCACAAAACACATCTTAACCATTCACTTATAAATTGAACGTTATTGTTACCTACTTGGAAAATTCCATAAATTACAGAAATTTGTTAAAGTCTGTCAATTAATGGGACGTACATACGTGATTGAACATCTGGCAATAAAATCTAATCAATAATCCCATAAATACAGTGTTAGTTTTTCCTTCTCTCAAACTTTTCCTTTCCACTTGTTCTTCTCCATTTTCCCTTCATCTTCGTCTTTCTTTTACGACCAAAAGGGCAAGAACTGCGTCTTCCTCTTTGATTGATGACGTATTTGGAATATCCTACAGATGCATTACAATAATGCCAGCCTAACCATTATTCATTGATTCATAACAGGAAATACAAGATTAAAAACATAGATACAATGAAATTGAAAATGTTTGGAATTCTTACCCATCCAAGAAGAAGAAGGTGTGATGACAGTAGAAGTGGCACTCCTACACAACGGACAAGGAGTATGCGTGATGACGACGTCTCTTCAGATGCACAAGATAAAAAGGAATTTTATTGAATTTTGTCGAACAAGTTGCGGAAAAATAGAGTAAATTTTGAATACAATACATTTTATATTAAAAAAAACATTTCGAAGGTTTTTGGAACAACAAGTGATTATCCTATTTTTTTTGTTTTTTCAAAATCT
>JAMKQA010250625.1:0-21287 GCA_024699735.1 Posidonia australis | reverse complement strand
AAACAGATATGATGCTTTCTAATTACTGATTAATCAAGTGTTAAATCAATCAAAAAAGTAACTTAATTTAATAGTTAATTTCTTAACAACAGATATATATATCTTATGCAAAAAGAAATTTAATTGCCAATATCTTTAATTTCTTATCAAACATGCAACAATATATAAGATCTATGTTGTTAAGGATTATGAATTTTAATGACAGATTATTAAAGAATAATAACCACTTGATTTATTAATTTCAGAAAACATGCATAATTTTAATTCCAGTTTTATAACTACAAACTTAAATAATAAACAAGATGTGAATATACAGTTAACAAATATTAAAACATGCTAACTTAATCCCTTGGTTTCTTTTTAAATCAATTAAACACGTAATATATTTATATATACACACCCCTCTTCTCGTTATTAACTTATGAAATAAAATGCCTAACCCGTATAATGCAGGCTGAGAAGAGGAAAAAGAGGAGGCTCGCGAGAGGGGTTCGGGACTCGCCGGCGTGGGTGTCTGCACAGAGGATGCAGCGGCGGTGCAGGACAGGAGCGCACGGAGGAAGAAGCACCGCGGGCGTGACGCCGATCAGGGGCGCGCGTAGGGAGAGAGATCGACAGGGGCAGGGGCGACGCCGAACAAGGGCGCGCGGAGAGGCACCGCGGGCAGGGGAGCGGCGACGCTAGATAGGGGCGCGCGAAGGGAGTGGGCGATCGCGCGGGCGGCGAGATCTGGCAGAGGTGTGCGCGGAGAGGGGGTGGATCGGCGATGCAAGACAGGACCGCGCGGAGGGTGAGGCACCGCGGACAGGGGCGCGGCGACGCTGAACAGGGGCGCGGCGGCAGTGGCAGTGTCGCGGAAGGGGGAGGGCGGAGAAGAGAGCCTTGCTCTGATACCACTTGATGGTTTACCTCCGTCAGGCAGGAGTGATCCTGGTGATGGGATTTAGGGCTCCGGCGATGGTCAAGAAGGAGAAGGTCAGTATTCTTTCTATAAGCTTTTCAATGATTCCTTTAGTTGTGTTTTCTCCTCTATTTATAGGGGACTCTTGACCATCCCTCTGCCCTCCTCCAACAGCTCCCCTTTCAGCTATTTCGATTCCGGCCATAAGGGCCTGGTAACCGCCGTATTCAACACGGCCATGAATGGGTGAAACGGTCGTCTGTTTCACCCTTCATTTGAAATAGTCTTCAATGACCATTACTAACAAAATTCTAATGCCAAACGCCTAACTACCATTTTTTTTTTAAATCACACTTGTTGCCATCCACTGATTTTACTACATTGGATGGATTTGTTGGGACATGTCTTTTTTTTTTATAACAAGGAATTTGTAACAATCCTCAAGTCATTATTACTTAATCTAGTTATAAATTTCTATTTAATTATTTTTATCTTTATTATTAACCAATAAATATACTAATAATACAACTAAGGTTAAGTATTCTCAACAGGAAATAAATCTACTAAACAACAGAAATAAAACTAAACTAACACTCACCTGGATCCTTGATGTGTGACAACATGACTCCTCCTATATGCACTAGCAACCAACAGTTACTATCCTGCACCTACTAAAACACACAAAAATAAAGTACACATGAGTGATCACTCAATGATCACCAAACACACATCTCCACCTAACAACTCGAAACATTACGTCGAGGAAACAGGCGTACCAACACCACAAGCAAACAAGCACAAGCACCCCTCCTGGATGCCACAACACCAAATCCAGGCAACTCATCACTGCCCGACAGGCAACAAAACTCAAAAATCATGTCTTTAAAATCATTATTTTCTTTTTTCCTTTTCAAAACTATATGCATGCTCTTTCAAAATCTTTTATGCACGCTCGAGATGACCACTCTTGCCAAATCAAGTCTAAAAGTCACACCAAAACACAATTACAAAGCCTCTACTCTGTACAACATGGTCCTCTCTGGACCTAAGCACCAAAACCAAGCCACGGAGCCTCTGCTTCCAAACCAAAGCCACTCTAAACCAAAACTACGGAGCCACTACTCTCAAAGCACTATGCCTCAACAAGCACCAAGCCACGACCTCTTCTAGGCCCAGGGCCTGATTCCCTAAATCAGGACTATGCATAAATACAAGCACAAACAGTGTGTCGAACTGTTCGACGCCAAGTAAACAACATTAGCCACATGTAGTCCACTGAAGTGCCACCAACAATGTCTACACTACTACGGTAAAGCCATCCTATGCAAGTTCGAACACCGTCCCGCGATCCTCTCTCTTAGAGAACCCTCAACAAAGCCAACCTCTCTTGGAAATGCGGTCATAGTCTCTCAAAATGCAACCAGCTACAGGACACGTGTCCCACCTGCACTAACTCTCACAAGGTACACTTCCTCACAATGCCCTCAACACAGTGCTTTGGGCTACTCCTGGCTCCTTACCCTTAAGCTCAACCAACATTTAGAAGTTTAGGTACCTAGACTATATGATGTTTCATGGAGCTATCCAGAGATTTCATACCCCCTAGGTCCACTGTCAGATACACTAAGGTCAGACAGTACCTTAGGCTTCAACACTCTAGACAATGGAGTGTCATACTTCTATATCCAGTTGGTACTTCATCCCATGGACCTCAACCTTATTCTTGGAATGCCAATCTAGGAGTGTCATACCTCAAGGATACAACAAACACACCTTGGCCTCTTGGTCTCCAACCTCAACCTAAGTGATGTACTCGACCAATCAGGAATGTGGCCTACATCCTCTGGTCTAGACAACACGACCCTTCGGTATATTGGTCCACCACAATAAGCAGATAACACCAGAAAATGCTTTCCAAAACTATTTGCAAACTGATGTATTTCTCTTTCCAAAACCTTTTGGAAAACTATTTCAAAAACCATTAAATATCTTTCAAAAGCTTACCAAAGTACTATGCCTAAAAGTAGCACGAAAAACAAAGACTGAGAAACCACAAGCAAAACACAACCTCGACAACTCCTCTGTTAGGCCCAGGCAAACACACCTTGGGAGCGTTTGGATTTACGAGCATCACGCTCCACCCACGTCCACAATCGAAGAAGAATACCAACAAACGCACCTTCTGAGTGTCAAACCCACCTAAAAGACATCACAACAAAGCAAACACAACTAGAACTCTATGCTCTGGCGCCAAGTGTAAAACACCTACTGGCTCGTGTCCCTCAAGAACATAGCCAGATCGGCTCAAACACTCGAAATAGTGCCATTAAATGCCCCATTCAGTGCACCACACCCAAACTGGTCCATCATATGATCCTAGAGTTGATTATAAATCCTAATGTCCAATCTACACCATTTAAGGGAAGAGCTTAGAATTACTAAGTTCTATAGTTTATTATTCTACCCATACCTAAGGTGGACTCTTGCTAATTAATTTTTAGGTCAATCCTAATTCCTTCCTAATGATCATCCTCATGGGTTCTAAATACTCAAAAATTACAGAAACCACCCAAAATAATCCCTGCCAGACCGACGCATGTGCACCGCACATACGAACTATGCTCCAGGTATTTTGTCAGAACTCAGACAGAGCCTAAAACCAGAGAGGTAGAAAAATCTCCTAGCCAACCCACACATGTGCACCGTGCATATAGACCGCATCCTAGGTATTCTGTCAAAATTCAAACAGGCTTGAAACAGAAAACCCAAAAATCTCGCCTAAAATGGGAGTAAGGGGAGGACCTACAAAACGACTACCAAAAATTTCATACAAAATATATGTTGTAGACCCTGGAGTCTACTCCAAAACCTAATAGATAAAATCAAAATCTATTCACTATATAGAAAGATCAATTTCCAAGTAGAAAAAGATCTGAAAAGAATCAAAATCCAACCACCACCATAAATCACCATTAATGCCACAATAAATTCTCACACGCATTTTAAGCATCCACAGGCATGCAATTCATTCTATCATACTTCTAAGCATCAAATTCAGTAAAAAAGGAAATTCTACAAAGGCGTGTACCTAACATCGAAGGTGCGACGGCGACCACGCGGACGACGCTCCTCCTCCAAACACAAGCTCTAGGTCTTCGCCTCCTCCCCACGACGACAAGCATGGCAGTACGTCAACAGTGATTGTGGTACAATGGTGGCAATCTCTTCCCCCATCCTCCAAGCTCTCTCTCTCTCTATCACTCATTTCTCTAGTCTCCCTCTCTCTGATTTCCCTCCCTCGTCTCTCTCCCTCTCAAATCTACCCCTCACATTAAGGAGGAGGAGAAGAAGAGGCATGAAAGAGAAAGAAAAGAGGAGTGAGGAGACACGTTGGAGGAGAGAGAAAAGAAAAAAAAATAAAAGAAAAGAAAAAAAGAAGAAAAGGAATCTACTACATGCAATCTAACTACGCGACTTCTCGTATCCATGTAATTCGTGCCATCAGAGACTAACTACTTAAACACGTTAATCAAACTACATGGTCCAAAATAAATTTACAAAACTCCTACAAAGATCAAAATAACATTCGAATCACATAACACTAATGGGTCAGAAATCCATAATCTAGACATAAGACATTACTGAGAACGTGTTCAACATTAAACACTAAGATCTCTAATACCCAATACATCTAAATTTTACCTAATTATCTGATCTAAAACACCACTTTTAAATTCGGATTGTTACAGAATCTAACAAACTTAACCTATTACTAAACCTTAGGCCTAACTAAGACCCTACAATCCAACCTAATCAGAAAAGTCTAAGCACAGACTACGCATAACTAAGACCCTACAACCCTACCAACGGGTCAGTCCGTTGTTGGGACATGTCTTGCCATTCACTGGATGCATGTATTAAGTTTCATTTTCATGATCGCAAGCCTAGAGATAAAATGAAAACCAAAAGTATAGATTTATGTTGGCACAGAACTATAGAAATACATAGACTGCAGTCACATCGTCGCCGACGTCCGATCTTGACACTAGATGGGTAGAACCCAAGGAGCAGTCCCATGTGCCTGAAGAAAGATCTCTCGCTACTCGGATCTCCCACAAACGGCAGAAGCCGCCACGTGGTCATATCATCCTTCAGTTCTTTCACTTCACCCCACACGGTCCCCAAAAAAAAAAAAAAATCTCAAACCTCCTATTCTTCTTTTTAGATCATGCACAAAAAATCAGATTGACCGATCAAACTCTATGGGTTGGCTCACAATCTCCGCAACCCCACCACCACCACCTCCTCCACTTATCCACCACCACCATCACCACTTCCACTTAGAACAGCTATTCGACGCCAGTAGATCTTTTCCCTGTCTTAATCCTTGCTATGCTCATTTAATGGTAAAAACCCACTCGACACTCCACCACAGAGAGGTATGTATAAGCTTGCTACTAACCCAGTCTCTTAATTTCTCAAGTGTCTATTTGGTTTTTTTCTTGTCTGGTTTCTTCTTTCTCTTCTACTTCATCTTCAGCTGCTTCTGCTACTCTTGGGATGGCTGTGGCACAGCTGTGTGGTGCAATCCTGCCTTCCCCAACCTTATTCTCCAAAACCCACTTCCCAGTTTTTTCTACTGGCCACTTCTCTGAAGAATTTTCAGCTACTTACAACAGAAACTACTTCAGCAGCAGGATTAAGCTGAGGAGGGGGAGCAGAAAGGTGAAGGCCTCAGCCACTAGTGTGCCAGAGGCCAAGCCAGAGTCCTTGGCAACTTCACAGAAGAAACTGAGAATTCTAGTTGCAGGTGGAGGGATTGGAGGACTTGTTTTCGCGCTAGCCGCGAAGAGGAAAGGTTATGATGTCTTGGTTTTTGAGAGAGACCTCAGTGCTATCAGAGGGGAGGGGCAATATAGAGGTCCTATTCAGATTCAGAGTAATGCGTTGGCTGCATTGGAAGCTATTGATTTGGATGTTGCAGATGAGATTATGAAGTCTGGTTGCATTACTGGTGATAGAATTAATGGTCTTGTGGATGGGATTTCTGGTTCTTGGTATGCCCTACTAGTTCTCAATTGTTTTTCAGTTGGATTTCCGATGTGGAAGTCGTGCTTATATCATTCCATTTCCATCTAATATCATAGGACTTTGGAATTACTGATGTTGATATAACGCGAAAACCATTTACATTTGTCAAAATGGTTGGTAGGAACCTTGTGAAATATGAATTTCAGTACTGATCAACTATCTGTGCTTGAAATACATACATAATTGATGTTTTACAAATGACACATCTTAAAAGGGATTCAAATGATTCTTTAAAATGCTTTACGTTGCCTTACTCCAATTAAAAGCGTAAGATCTCAAAGAACATGTTAACTTGGTAAGAGCATCTAATTGAGATTTTCAGTAAAATTCTGTTCTTTAATAAATCTATTATGAGGGGCTTTACTAACAAATCATCTGGTTAGGATTAAAGAAATTCTGATGATTCTTTACAATGGTTTTCAATGTCTTTTTTAATTAAAAGCGCAAGAGCTCGGTGAACAGGTAAGGTTGTAAGAGTATCTCACTAAAATTTGCAACAAACTTCTGGTTTTTACTAAAGATATTATGAGGGGCCTTATTATTCAGTAGAAATTAGTACAGTATGTTTCTCTAATGTTTTAGTCTGTAGTTTATGCAGCTTCACACACTCCTCATATATTATGGACATCTAGTATAATTTAGGTTTTCCTGCATAAGCTTTGATTAATATTTGTTTTGTTAAACAATAGTATTGTTAAATGCAATAAATCATGACTCATTAACACCAATTAGTTTTAGTGTAGTGGCTGACATGGCAGGGCCAGGTACCCATCAGGATCAAGTCTCCCCCTACAACACATTTATTGATATTTTCTGTGGATTTTTCCATTTTGTACTTTCTAATCCGTGCATCATCTTTGTGTTTTTCATACCACATCGTGTTTATGATTCGAATTGTGTTTATCATTCTAAATTTATCAAATTGAGAGGAGTATTGAATATAATGAATTATGCACTCATCAACACGTATTTGTTTTTGTGTAGTGATTAACAAGTATATCTCTTTTGTATCAAATAGTGTTGGCTATTCTGGCTTTTACTTTAGAAGTGAAGGAATATGAGATCAAATATTAAAATGCTATTATTTGCAAATGTTATTTATCAGTATTTATACCACATACATGTAGTGAATCTTCTTTATGTATACTTTATTTGAGTTACAGTCTCTTGCCAGTTGCAAACCATCATGTTTTTAACTATGGTTTTCCTAAACTTAGGAGACAGTTTTATGATTATATAACCATCTTCTGAGTATAACCCAAATGATATAGATAAAAACATGTGGAACCTGGATTTGAGATAGAATGAATTTGGCATTGATTGTCTGCCAATAGCCATTATGGGGATGTTGTTGAATCATGCAAATAATCTTCTTTTCTTTAATTATTTTTTATCAACATGATGAACTTCTATCTCTTAATCTGAACTAGTAAATAATAGTTCAAATGCAACTGTTTCTTTTAGGCAGTGCAGGAGTTCTTTTCCTAGGCTTATCGTGTAACAGTTTATAGTAATGTTTACTAAGCGACCTTGAATTCTAGGTCTTGACTAGGATTTGTTTTATAGTGATTCAGATGGGAAGCTGGTCAAAGGATTTGTAGTTTTCAAACAAAAAATTCACATGCTCAATATGGCTTTGCTTTCTAGATCCTAATTATTCAGTTGTGAATGTTGTACTCAGTCACTTGGTAAAAAGCTCCTTTTCTACTTGGATATGTCCAATAAGTGACTGGATATGCACTAGGGTTTTTTTATTCCTTATCCTACGTGACTAATATATCTTCAGTATGGGTATCGCCTTATACAGGTTTTTGGTTGTTTTCAGGTACGTCAAGTTTGATACCTTCACCCCTGCTGTGGAACGAGGACTCCCAGTCACACGAGTGATTAGTCGGATGACTCTGCAAAAGATATTGGCTACTGCAGTTGGAGAAGATTCAATTTTGAATGGATGCAATGTGATTGATTTTGTTGAAGATAAAACCAAGGTGATTTCTACAGATGCCATTTCCTACAAAATTATTTACAACTGTTTTCATTTAATTTAATATATTCTATTTCCATTTATGTGCATTTATTTCAGTTTATTTCACTGGTGATAGTTTTAAAGCAAAATATGTTTGTAAATTTTTTTTATATCAGATAGCTCTTTTTCTTATTTTAATTTCCATATATCAGGTTACTGTGACACTTGAGAATGGTCAGCAGTATGATGGTGATCTTCTTATTGGAGCTGACGGTATACGTTCAAAGGTTGACTAAAGGGCCAGTTTTTTTTCCCGATTATAATGATTTGATGAAAATGTTCTTTGAACCAAGATCATTGGTTGGCAATTTGACATTTTACAGGTGCGCCAAGTCCTATTTGGTCCCTCCGAGGCTACTTACTCTGCATACACCTGTTACACTGGCATTGCAGATTTTGTTCCAGCTGATATCGAAACTGTGGGGTATGTTGCTGACTGGTTTATTACTTACAGCATGTGTAGTGGCTCTTGTACTGCTTATGGCAGATTTATGTCTATGCAATTATCAGTATTTTTCTCTAATTATAATGGAGTAAATATTCTCATTTTTCTGGTGTCTAATTGTTTTCTTATTCTTTTTTGAAGATACCGGGTATTTCTGGGTCACAAGCAGTATTTTGTTTCTTCAGATGTCGGTGCTGGAAAGATGCAATGGTATGCATTTCACAAGGAACCAGCTGGTGGAGTTGATGAAACAAATGGTAGATACCTTTAGTTGAGATTTTTTTTTGGTATTTTCTAGGATCTTTTCATGTAGCTCTGCATGTCTTATTCCATCTTTGCATTTATATGTATTTGATTTAAAGACGCATGAAATATTTATTTGATGTTTTTGCCTATAAACATAAAAACACATGAGATAAGATATGCAATATTATTCATTAGATAAACAAAGGATAGGCCATTGGTACCTCTTTCAAAATGCCTAACATTATCTTAAACCTATTTTTAGATTTGTGCTCTCTGAGTTCTGATTTTAGCTATGTCTCCCAATTCCCATTAATTTCATGTTAGATGTTTTCTGTAGGTAAAAAAGAGAGATTGTTTGACATATTTGAAGGTTGGTGTGACAATGTCATCGACCTGCTACATGCAACTGATGAGGATGCCATTCTTCGTCGTGACATATATGATCGGACACCAATATTCACTTGGGGAAAAGGCCATGTAACCTTATTAGGGGATTCTGTTCATGCAATGCAGCCCAACTTGGGCCAAGGAGGATGCATGGCTATTGAGGTACTATGTGGGTATTTGGATCATTATGCTTGATTGAACTGCCTCATTTTGTGGGGATCATCAAACCTGAAAGAATGTGCATATGTTAAAGTGAGGTTGTATGTGTCACACGCTAACATGTGATATAAAATTTTTTAAACTTTGTCGCTTTTCTGTGCTGTTCGTGTAGGATAGCTATCAGCTTGTGCTAGAACTTGAAAGGGCGTGGAATGATGGTATTAAGTCTGGATCTCCTGTAGACATTTCATCTTCTCTTAGAAGGTAAATTTTGGTTGACATATACGATTCATACAGGAGTCTTTAGTCCTAAAGCATTTCTCAGAAGCAAACCTTCTTTCTTTGGCTATCCTCTAGTTGACACGTCATTGAACAAAATACACAAATGTTCTGTTTTTATGTGATAAGTGTTCATTGACATTCTGGTATTTCCATTTCAGGTATGAGAATGCACGAAAAGTTCGTGTGAGTGTTATTTACGGATTGGCTAGGATGGCTGCAAATATGGCTACCACTTACAGGCCCTATTTCGGTGTAGGACTTGGACCACTATCGGTATGTCTATAACGTTGTTGTTTGTGACTTAAAGCTATTATATTAATAGTTTAAGGGAGCAAGTTCTGCTGGATGTTCATTCAATTTCATGTTAATTGTTAATTAAGAATTATCACAGTTGAATAAACTTCTGATTTTATTGTGCACAATTGTAATTGTAGTTCCTGACAAAGTTCAGAATACCACATCCTGGAAGAGTTGGTGGAAGATTTTTCATTAATATTGGAATGCCTCTAATGCTAAACTGGGTTTTAGGTGGCAACAGGTGATTCTTGCGGTTTTTTATGTGATAGATTGACATTAGGTTATTTTTTGGTTTGCAGGTGTGTTTCTTACAATTTTTCTAGTATATGGACTGTCTTTACCGAAAATACTTATTAGAACTAATTAGATTTCAAGTACCGATAAAGTTGGTGGAGTTATGCCTAATTTTTATTTGAAAAATGATAAACACTTGAATAAGAAATTTAGTGAGAAATCGGTGTATATAAATACAATAGCAATTACATTTATCATTTTGATTCAAGTATCTGTGTACCTGAATTCTGGAGATTTTTCAACATTGTTTTTCATTAGAAAAAAATCACAGATACAATAGATTGATCATACACAGGTCCCTCAGTGGCTATCTTGCTGCGTGAGAGTCCTGAATGTATTTCTTTGTTTCATACTACAGTTTACCTTGGTACATTTCAAAAGACAGAAATTCTGTTAATAATATTTTCTTATTACCTTGTTTCTGTAAATAAGAACATTTTTTTTGTGCAGCTCAAAACTTGAAGGAAGATCATTAAGCTGCAGGCTATCTGACAAAGTATGTATACTGCAGCAATTAATAAATTGGAGCTTCTCAATATTTTTATATATAATTTAACTGTTTCTACTCAGTATTGAAAATTTAAACATTAAAATTGATGTGTGTGTGAATAATAAATTGATTATTTCTTGAAGGCAAGTAACCAGTTAAGACGATGGTTTGAAGATGATGATGCAATGGAGCGTGCTCTTTCTGGGGAGTATGTGCTTCAATTTATAGTTTTATACTATTCTTAAATTGCTCTCGATATTTACTCATATGTTTCTTTCTAGGTGGTATCTTTTTCCTGTGAGAAATGACACAAGCAGTGACCTGAAACCTGTTCATTTAAGCAGGAAGGACGATAAACTTTATGTGGTCGGGTATGTGTTATAATACGTAATCTTATTTTATTCACTATAGTTCCTGATCCAGTGTGCTGCCTGCCACCATTTTTCAGGAATCTTTCAAATACCAGCTCCTCAGAGTTACATATTGCTTTATCCGTACCTCAGGTGAGTGAGTTGGTATTGTTGGAGGTATAATGTCTATTAGATTAAATGGATCCTTTTATGGATCTTTGTGTTATTCATTTATTACTTATAAGTTAAGTATGTGTTCTCCTATATATAGAAAATTGTAATTCTTTGTTATAATCATAATATATGATTCTCTTTCTCCCTAACAATGTCCTTCAATGTGTTAAAGTTGAATTTTTTTAAGTTTCATACATTAGTTTAGACTGATATTATCATTATCTGCTCTATTGGTTCTAAAGCTTTAACCTTATAGCTTCACTTATACTCCCAAGCCCTCTGTTTCCAGCACGATTCAATTATAAACTGGTGTTATTCTCTGTCAGGTCTCAGAGTCTCATGCCCGTATACATTGTAAAGACAATGCTTTCTTTTTGACAGACATGCAAAGTCAACATGGTACCTGGATAACTGAGTAAGTTTTAGAAAACAAGAACGTAGAATTCATACAATTTTTAAAGGCACATTTGAAGTTTCTTATTCTTACTCTGTCCATGTAGCAATGAGGGGAGAAGGCTTCGGGTCCCTCCAAATTTTCCTGTCAGGTTTCATCCATCAGACGTTATTGAATTTGGGTCTGATAAGAAGGTTTGGCACTAGCCTTATTATCTGATGCGCAAGTCAGGTTTAACTTTTTCTTGTGTTACATTCACATTACCACTGGGAATTTTAACTTTGCTAGCAACAAGTGCAAATTTCCGTTAAGTGTGATAGGAAATTCAGAGTAAGATTCCTAAGTGTGCAAGCAACGTATTTTAGATAAGATGTATGAGTGACTAAGTCACTTTAGGATACTCTGCAGTTCCTTTTTAAGTAAAATCACAAACCACATTAATTTGAAAAGGAAAGGTTCATTTTGTTTGGATTGTTGTTTCCTTTTTTATTATTTATGCGGAGGCAAAACACATTTCATTACATAAGATTTGACCCTGCCATTTCCATTTCGCAAACTGCTATTCAACTTTTCTCTCTAGTAACAAGTATGTCCATTTGCTATAATAAGCTAAATTTACCTTTGAGTTTCATATTCAGTACAAAATTATAACAATTTTAATGCTTCTCCTTCTAGAGACATTAATATGATAAATTCCAATACAAAATACAAATCTATAGATTGCTAAACATGTGGTAGTTTGCGCATACTTACATGTGCTTCAACTAGTATAGATAAACCTCATATTTGCTATCATCATATCAGTTATGTTTTCATTATTGAAATAAGGAAAATACCTAATACTAATATCACCAAAAAATAAATATAATTTTCCATGTTCTTGACATGTATAAAATAATATAAAATTCTGTTTGGTACAATTCAGCCTTTTTTTTTTGAAAACAAACTGAACCATTCTTTTGCTATGGAACCTACTCAAAATGTAACAAGTGTCCTACTTCGGTTAGTCAGACAAAATCAACAAAGCATTCATGATGGTGACAATAAGTATCCATAACATAACCAAGTGGTAGATCTTCCTTGTAGTTGTATAGGAGGTGGGGGTTTGAACCCCATGGATGTAAGCCTATGGGCTTTATTAAAGTAACTGCTTATGACTTTGACTATTAAGATAACTCCAATCTCACAAGAGTGATCAAAGTGGGCCATTGTTTCAAATGAAAATTATCTTGTAAAATTTGATGCAAAGTTTCCATAACCATGTTCCAACACACCTACCAGGTTCATAAAGTTGAAGAAAATTGTGACACTAGAACCACAAAGAATGGTGCACGGAAAGAATGTGCAAGCACATTGACAATTTGTTTTAGTTGGAAAAATCACATAAAATAATAAAAGCATAATATCTCAATAATGTGCACCTTACTCTAATGCCATGTGCACCATTCTAATAAAACCACTGGCTATAATAAAATCCAACAAGATTAAAGTTACATGCGAAAATAGAAAGACAAACAAATGAACCATTTGAATGTTTTAAAATAAATTAAACCCTTTGGACCTAATTATCATGATTGACTTTAGTGTAATGGTGAACATGGTAACAAAAAGGAAAAGAAAAAAAAAAAGAAGAGTGTTACAGATGCCTATACTTTAATATCTTATAGTATAAACCAACTACCATGGTGTAGTTGGTCAGGAAGAGTGGAACTTCCATCTTCCTCTCAAGTTCGAATCTTATGGACTACAAGAAGAAAATATATGCATACGGATATCAAAAAAAAAAAATCTTATAGTATAATATCATCAGTCCAACCCATGCTTTCTCTGGGTGTGCATTGTTAGCCTAAAATTTCCACCATTTTCAGATTATTTGTGGATGTCGGAATATTACTGTACAATTTTCTCTAAGACTATTTAGGATACAGCTGCCACCAGAACCTCTTGAATCTGTCCACGATAAAGGCTTCTGAAAAAGAACAGTTTTTATTATGTTTTTAGATACCAACTAGTGCTGCAATTACAAATAATAACAGTGATATTTTTCTGGACTATGGTGTAAATTATCATGCAGGCCATGTTCCGCGTAAAGGTGATAAAGGATTCACTTGAGAGAAAGAGAAACGATGGAAACCAAATCTTGCATGCAGCATAAGGAGCAGCAGTACCTATTGACTGTACGGTACATGACCAGATCAGTAAACCGCATCCCTGGGATTGTTTGGAGATGGCTAAAGGTAGTATCATCCACATTCTACATAGCCATTAGTGTCATACCATTATTCAAACATGGCAACGCCAAGTAACATGGGGAAGTGCTTGATTCTTCATTTATGAGAGACATGATGGCTGAGGATTGTGATTCTGATTCCAGTCTATCACATTGTATAGTTATTTCATGTTTAATGGTCCAATTAGAAGGGGAGGTGTTAACTGATTCTAGTGTTCATATTGCACCTTTCAATTTGTATCGTATAACACGTAAAGATGAAGCAGTTTCCTTTTTTTTTTCCCCTCCTCCCATGGCCAAAGGATGATGTTGGGTTTTAAGTATTAGTTGACCAAGTGAAAGACAAACAAGATGAAGAATACAATCGCAAATCAATAGAATTTACGTGGTTCAATTGACAGTGTATCATTCTACATCTATGAGAGGAGAAGCAAATTCCATTGAATAACAAAGTATGAATACAAGCATAAGAGTAGAAGGAAGAGTACAGAAGGAAGAAGAAATCCTATAATCTTTAGTTACACTTGTAGAAGAAAGAAGAAAGAAGAAGGGATTCTCTACTTTTTAAAGTAACTCTGAAGAATAAAACTTGTCACTATTGATGATGATCGACATGTGTATATGTATAGGTCTTGAGGGTGTAAATTTAGTAGTAGATTTATATCCATTAATTTAAGTAGTCGATTATAAAATCAACATGGGTAACTCTACCAAAATGTTTGTTATAATTAACAATCTTTGTTGATTGAACCAATTGATTGTTGATCGGTTGGTCGAGATTGAAAATGAGACTAATTGAACTGATTGATCGATTAAATTTCTAGTCATAATTAACAATCTCTACATTGACTAGAAATTCTTGAACTTTGTAGTGGAAAAAACCTACCCTCAACTACAAATGCTCTAATGGGCATCAATGTGTGTAGCACAAGCTAATTAAGCCAATGTAGAACTCAAACTTAGTCAATGGAAGAATTTTTGTCAACATATTAGTAGGATTGTCCTTTATATCGATCTTCTATATAAGAATGTCTCTCCTTGAGAGATCATCTGTCTAATGAAGTGATGCTTCATGTTAATATACTTTCTTCGTTCGTGAAACATCTAATCTTTGGTGAGATGAATGGTACCCTAGCTATTGCAAAAAACAATAGTATGAGTCTAATCTAAGCTAAATTCTGCACATAGTCCTATTAACCATTTAGCCACTTTGATCGCTTTGGTGATTGTCATATACTCGACTTATGTGGTTGATAGAGTGATCATAGTTGTAGGGAAGCTTTCCAATTGATTACACAACCTCCAACTGTGAATAGGTAGCCAGTGATCGATCGTCGTCTATCTTGGTCACCTTTGAAGTTCGAGTCATAGTAGTTGAACAATTTGTATCGATCGGCTCCAAACTCCAAAGCATAGTCCGATGTACCCTTGAGGTATAGAACAATCTATTTTACAGCCTACCAATGTCCCAAGCCTAGGTTGTGGATGTACCTGTTAACTACATTTACAACATGTGAGATATCTGAATGAGTGCAAACCATTGCATATATGATGTTTTCCAACTGCACTGAAATAAGGAACTCAATACATGTATTGCTCTTGTTCGTCGATTTACGGTGAAGCTGCAGTTAAGAGTTTTCTTAATTGAGCATCCAATGGGAGTGTATTGCTCTTGTTGCTGGTAGATCTACATGCTCATCTAATTCTCCATGCAAGAGTACAATTTTAATAACTAGTTGCTCTAACTCCATATTTAAGTTAGCAACAATAGCCATTGGTAAACTGATGGAAGCATGTTTGACAACTCTAGAGAAAACATGGTTGTAGTCAATACCTTCTATACGATTGTAACCTTTGACAACTAGTCGAGTCTTATATCTTATATCACTTAAGCCTCGGTCAGCTTCCTTCTTCTTGATGAACCACTTGCAACCATTGACCTTCTTATCATTGGGTTAAGGCATGAGAACTGAAGTATCATTTTGATGAAGAGATTGCAATTCTTATCCATGGCTTGAATCCATTTGCCTGAATTGGGCATGAGACAGTCTTAGGGAACCTTGATGATTCATCATCATCACTCATTTCCTCGTTGACTAATGGGGCATAGGCAACAATCTCTTCAGAATGCCTTTGTGGCAATCTTATCACTCGTCTTTGTTGATATTGGGTAATAAAATATGGCTCATTGGTCGGTGGAAGCTCCTTCTGAACTTCATCTTCAATTGAAGTGTGGAAAGAAGAGCCCATTCAGTTGTTCAGACACAACCTGTTTATGGAGGATTGGTTTTTCAACCGCAACTCGTGGATGCTCAGTCATTCAACTGTGACTTGTTTGTGGATGCTCAGTTGTTCCACCGTGACCCGCTTGTGCATGTTCGATCGTTCGATTGTGACTCATTTGTGGAGGATTGCATCATTCTACCGATCGATTAATCAGGAGATAACTAATCGACCGATGGTTGATCGGCATTCGACGAGCGTCCAAGTGGATCTTCGGTCAGCAACTCTACTTGTTCTCCAACGTTACTCGATGAACCTACATCATAAGAAGAAACATCGACAACCTTTCCCAAATAATACATAGTAGATTCATTAAACATCACATTCCATTCAATGATGAACTTTGGTGACTTAAGATCAAGACACCAAAACCTATATCCCTTTATTCTTGATGCATAACTAAGGAATATGCATTGCTTGGCCCAAGGCTCAAGTTTACCCTCATTGCAATATACATAGGTAGTACAATCCAAAACTCTTAAATTAGAGTAATCTGTTGGCTTACTAAACTAGACTTCTTATGGCATCTTGAAGTTTAGAGGTACTGAGGGAGGTCGATTGATTAGATAGGCTGTTGTGGATATGACCTTGGTGCAAAAGTCTTTCTCGAGATTAGCATTTAGCAACAAGCATCAAACGTGTTCAAGGAGAGTCTTATTCATTCACTTAGCTACTCCATTATGCTGACAAGTGTCTTTTACCATTCGGTGTTGAGCAATTCCAGCTTTTTTGCAAAAGTTTGTAAACTCAAAAGAATAGAACTCCAACTCGTTGTTTGTTCTCAATCATTTCACCTTATTACTCATCTAGTTTTCCATGAGAGTCTTCCACTACTTGAAGTAAGAGAATGCTTCACATTTGAGTTTGAAGAAGTAGGCCCAAACTTTTCAAAAGTAATTGTTGATAAATGTCAGTGCATAACTTGTGCCACCCTTTGAAGTAACAAGAGAAGGATCACATAGATTGGAATGTATATAATCTAATGTACCCTTGGTACTATGGATGCTAGTGCTAAAGTTGACTCTTTTTTGCTTTCCAAGAACACAATATTCATAGAAGTTGAGCTTCTCAGTAGGCTTCCAATTGAGCAAGCCTCACTTGGAGAGAATGGACAGACCTTTCTCGCTCACATACTCAAGCCTTATATGCCAAAGTCAGG
The DNA here is from genome assembly GCA_024699735.1 of Posidonia australis. Classification (NCBI taxonomy): domain Eukaryota; kingdom Viridiplantae; phylum Streptophyta; class Magnoliopsida; order Alismatales; family Posidoniaceae; genus Posidonia; species Posidonia australis. The sequence continues at coordinate 4,079 of JAMKQA010250625.1, read as the reverse complement.
TGGTATTAGCTTCAGTGGTGGACACCACTGTCGACCCAACTACAATAAAGTCGAGCTATGTATATAGATTTCTTGATCAGGTTGTTTTCATCAGACGAGAGCACCATTACCGACCTTTAGTACTTCTTTATCGCCAGTGAACTTGTAAATATTTGATGTAAGGGTACCAAGTGAGATAAGGATTTTCACTGGTCTAGTGACATGGCTAACATTAGTTAGCATCCGAACTATGCCATCATACATCTTGATTCTAACCGGTCCTTGTCTGACCATTGGATAGGCCAAGTTATTTCCCATGATCACTACTCCACCTACAACTAATTCATACATGGAGAACCACTCACTATTGGGCATCATGTGGTAAGAACAACTGAAATCAAGTATCTAGTCACCATTGGATCTTGCAAACGTGGTGGCAAGAAGCACATACTCATCTTCAATAGCAACATTGGCTTCGGTAGGCTGCTCTCTGTCATGCTTTTCTTCTTGTTGATTTCTATTCTTCAACTTGAAATATTCTTCAACAGTATGGCCTTTCTTCTTATAATATTTGCAAAACTTGTACTTTTTCCTTGATTTAGATCTAACAATCAATCGACTGCTACTTGTTCATTTCTTTAGTCGACCCCTCACAACCAAAGCCTCAACTTGACCTTGGGAAGAACTCGTAAGTTCTTTATTAATCAGCTCTTTTGAGAATAGGGTTGCTTTAACCTTTTCCATCGAGATCATCTCCTTTCTAAGAGCCATGGTCTCTTGAAAATTTTTATATGAGGGAGGTGATGTGCACAATAAGAGGATGACTTGATCTTCATCTTCTACTTTGATATCACAGTTTTCTTGATTCATAATGATAGAATTTAATTATCTAAGAGAAATTACAGTTTATCATCCTCAACTATTCCCTTTTTTAGCTTGATACCTTAGACTTTTTTCCATTACAATTTACCTTCCATAACTATCATAAATTACAATGAACCACCTTTTCGGGTAGATGGCATTAATTTTTTGCATGATCTTACCATTTTATCCTTTGTAATTTATCATTCTATGGTTAAATTACAGTCTACCTCCATAATTATTTAAGTTTTTCAACTTAATGCTCTAAACCTTTTTTCGTTACAATTGACCTCCTTCAACTATGGTAAATTACAATTAACCGTCTTTTGGGTAAATACCATTAAATTTTTGTTTTGTCTAATTGTTTTATCCTTAGTTATAAATAATTCCCTTTTCATCTTTTCAACTTGCTACTGTATTTTTTTCGTTACAACTTGTTCCCTTCAACTATGATACATTACAATGAACTACCTTTTTAAGTAAACAACGTTAAATTTTTGTTTTATCTAACCATTTTATCTTCAGTTACAAATAATCCCCTTCTCAGTCCTACAGAACCTCACTCAAACACCTACCCCAAACATGACTCCTATAGAACTCTTTCTTCCTCATCCACACTCTACCTAACTATAAATTTCAGTCACTGACATCCTTTCTGAATGGGTTGAGACCTATGATGGAAATATACTTGACGATCGGAAAAAAGCTCGAGATCTTCCTGTGGTATTAACCGAGCTTGAAATCGTCAATTTATCAAGAAAAAAGTGAAAAAAAAAAGGTTTAGGGAAAACGGAGAAAGGAGAAAATTTTAGTGGTAAAGTTAGATTTATGATCACTACAAGAGAAACAGGGTTTTACGAGGACAATATTCCTCGCTAAGTCCTCGCTGCTTCCTCGTTAAATACTCGTTACAACGTTTAACGAGGACGTAACGAGGAATAATTATCCTTGTAGCTACGTAACTCGTTAAATCAATACTGCAAGGATATATCCTCACAATGTGCTCGTGTAAATCTAGCGAGTATATTATGAGGAAATATTTCCTCGTAATGTCCTCGTTATATCCTCGTAAATCTTCGGCAAATGCTCGCTAAATATCATGAGATTGTATCGTCGTTCCAGTTTTAACGACGACATTGCGAGGATATAGCAAGGACATTTCCTCTCAATTTGCTTACTAATTGCTCGATAAATACCATTTTATTTACGAGGATATAGCAAGGAAATATCCTCGCTAATACTGGGCAGTTAAAACAAAAATAAAACAGTACATTATAGAATTGAATCTGCTAAAATTTAGATTCATATACCTGATAAAATAACATTCAAATACATTTACAAGTACATTAAATTACACATATACAGATTTTATAAATAAAAGTTTCAATCGATCATACAACATAAGATTTTACACATTCAAAGTTTTTACAAAAATGTAGTTAATACAACACTGAAATATCTTAATACAAGTCGATAAATATAATACAAGACAAAACAATATATTACATATCACTTTCTTCGAGAACCAACTTGCTTTCCTTTACCTTTTGAGTATGATACATGGATGGAGCGACGACGACGTTTATACTCCTCGAAATCGTCCTCATCATCACTTGTCAAATCAACTTCTTGCTCGTCTGTATATCTTTTGATTATAAAAAACAAACTTATTATATATTGTAATGAACAATGATTAAATTATAATATTGAATTCAATATGACAATTTATATATATCAAAAAATTATAAAAGTAAATCAAATTTTACCTTACAAGTCGATCCTCCAATGCATGTATTTCATCTCTTATTTCATTTCTTACTTCAATCCTTATTTCATTCCTTATTTCTGAGCGTACGTCGGCTCTGAAACTCTCTAATGTAGTTGTCATCTGTGACAACTGAGAACTAAAGTACTCCGAGTCAAATGAAGCAGAAGGCTGAGGTGTAGAACGATACTACCTAGTAGAAGCTGCGGAAGAACCAATAGTCGTATCTTCTGAGTAGTATGTATCCAAACCACCCAAGTCTTGCTTTCTTGATGAACTACCTACGTTCCTTTCCATTGAAACTTGCTTCCAAAGTTTCTTGTCAAAGGCTAGGTATTCATCGACATTGTTTCCATATTTTTCTTGATACAAGAAGGTGTACCTATCCTATATAAATAAACACAAAAAAATAATTAAAGATAATATAAAATATAAGTGTGTATTATTAAAATAACTTTAATTATAATTATTATTACTTACAAGTACATCCTTGACAGTCTGGATTGACCAAACATGTTCTGACCCATTAGTGTGGGATGCAGTCCACCACTCTGCCACTGTAGGTTCCTTACATAATTTAGTGGCCTACAACACAAGTAAAAAAAGAACTGATACAAAACATTCCAATACTAACATGGTAATTTAACCAAATCTATTTATAATGATGTGAAAAATAAAAACAAGGAATGTAGATAATGCCTGATATCATGATAAATATAGCACATCTATCAACATGTGTATTTGTAATCCAATCAAATAAAATGGAGCAATGGATGTGTGATGGCAACCACCACTACAACAGCAATGGAGCATGCCTAAGCAAAAACTTTTCCTAGACATAGGGCCCCAAAGCACCTAAACTGATGAAAAAGCAAGAATAGAGGACAAGGTAAGGAAAAAGAGCAGGGAAATTAAGAAGCTTTTGCCTTTATGCCTCCACACTGATCAATTGCGTATAACTTCCCCAGTAAAAGCCACAAATTCACAATTGTGTTTATCAACGACAAGGTAATCAACAGTGCAAGGTGGTTCCAAGGTAATACACTACTTCCATGCAGGAAAATACCTTCAAATGTTGTTGGGTTGACTCTGAGGACAGTGAAGTCATCCAAATGATATTCTCCATGATTTTTTTTTTGTAATAAGCATAATCTTCATATAAAATCTAATAGAATTGAGCAGGTCAACTTGCTAAGGAAGTGCATTCCTTTTATTTGTGAATCTCGAATACATACTCCAATACTAGAATATATCTTGGAACTCGTCTACTTCTAAAACTTTCTTTTAGTTATAAACAGGTCCCTTCAGCTCTTTTTGGTGAAAATGGCAAAGCCATAGAAAAGAGGAAGATTTATCTCGCTGGGGAGAGCCCTCTGGTTGTGCTTAAGGCATACTTTGAGCAATTCCAAGAGGATTTTGCTCTCTTTCTCAGATCAAGATCCCCTGAGATAGTTCTTGGTGGAGGAATGGTACT
>JAMKQA010250623.1:0-18283 GCA_024699735.1 Posidonia australis | reverse complement strand
TTTATAACTTTACCTGTGTAACAAGTGCATACAGAGGTAAAGTCACGTAGGCACATAGCAACTGAATCAGTCCTCCAATCCCAATGCCTAGCATAATGCCTTTTCTCTCTTTATGGAAGCATGATGGGAAGCCAAAATGGTACTGTGTGTAGCAAACAGATCAGTATTTAGTATGGCTACATTCTGTTGAAGCTGGAAAATATGTCTGCTACCTACCCAAGTCCAGATGAAGAATGCTAGGTTGAAGGAATTCTGCACCACCAGAAAACAACACAAGTCCTTGTGATCTTAATACTTGAGAGTTCTTTTTGAATCATAAAGAATGGTTAATGGAATTTCTCCTTTATTATGTAAAAGACTCAAAAGGGTCTAATAGATGTGCTTCAAGACTTGTTCTGAAGGTTTTTTATGTCTAGCTATATTGCTTCTTCCATGAGTTCCAAAACAAAAGTGCAGTATATCTAAGTATTGGCACTTGAGGAATTTAATTCGCAAACATTTCATCATTTTATACAAATGGGAAAATGTGATCATCAAAATAACTATAGGGTTTGTAGAGGTTATTATCAACTTCCCCTGGGAAAAAGCTACTAAAAATTCGACAAGAATATTAGGCTCACCTGGAAAAGTATGAAATAAATGGCATGGAGAAGCCATCTTTCTTTTCCTAACCAGAAATATTTGCTGTCTGGCTTCACAGATAGTGTTCCAGCATCGAGTTCTTTTTCCTTGCTGCTCTCTATGCACATGGTTGTCATTGCAACCTCCAACTTTGTTCCTACAATCAACAGCATCTGCAACTACAGTAAGTATTTTTCTGCCCCTCATAATCATTTCCATCTTGTTTGATATAATCTTCTCAAAATACTCACCAACAGTGGGATAAAGGGCATCCATAGATAGCTATGAAACCCTGTTCTCGTAAAGAATTAGCAAACAAGAAAATTAAGAGGGTTTCTGCAGATTCCTCTTTACATGTTCTATACTGATCTTTTCTGTTTTAGCATGAAGCATACCTTGAACATTTAACAATATGGAGAAGAAAACATATATCCAACTCCAGTGACTGCAACGAGTGAAAGTACACGATCAACAATTGGATTAGTTCATATCTACCAAAGATTGTTTAATATATTAAATTGGATCCATCAGTTCAAAATGTACTTTTCTTGTAGTTTATTACCTAGTACCAGCGACAGCTGCAAAGTCATGATCTAGGGATCTCTTGAGAAACATGTGGAAATCAAATATGTAGCTCTCATCAAAATTAGCCTACAATTGATGGATCGTAATGGTTATTACAAAAGCTGGTCTCATCAACATGAAGTATGGGATGATTAACTAATGCTAAAACTCTTAGCCATACCACAATGAAGCTGTGGCGAAGAGCGAAGTAATCTGATTTGGAAGCAGAATTGATGAGGTGCCTAACAAAACAAACCTAGAAGCATCGATGATACAGAGGTCGCTTATGATATGTAAATTAACATGATAAAAGACGAAGACGTTACTAACAAGCCACATGACGGAGCGATGACTACTCCACAATCCCAAATGCCTTCTTCCAAAAGGTGTTTCATGGGTAAGCACAAATCTTCGATGATCTGAAAGGAGTTTCTTGTGAGATGAAAGGCCAACCTATGATATATTAGTTGAGCTGGATAATCCATCCAACACTGTAAAGAACGTCAGCTTGTTGGAAACAACTGGATGTTTGATCATATGATGCAATCAAAATTTTTTAAATTCCACATGAGTGAAACCTGCGAATACCGTGAGACAGTCGATAATCCATGGTACGAGACTCTTCTTCCCATGAAGCCCATCTATTCACCTGGCCAGGTTCAAGAATTCAGAATAACAACATTATGCCATGAACCGTTCAGTTGGCGAAGAACAAGTGAACAAGAGGATAAACAGTTGTGCAATACTAGTTACCTTAGCCATGGCAAGACCGAAAGAAAGGAGAAAAGTCAGAACACGTGAAACTGCCAACATGAGGATCAACATGAGCAGTTGATCTGCTCCCTTGACAGAGAGAAGAGACATCTTTCCCTGAAACCCACATTATTATCAGTATATTTGGTTAATCTCCATTGCTAGTGTTGTTTATGCTGGCTTTGATGAAAGTTTACAGTATCGTCTTCTGGAGCGACAAAGTTTGGACGTATATATGACCAATTTGCCTGTGGTTTAATGTTGCACGAAAGAAAGTTGTGACTAATTAATAGAATTTGGATTGATCACTAACAGTCTGGTAGCTGGATTGATAACTGAAATTACAATTTGAATATGTAAATTGCAATTTGTTTTTCAAATTGATGATACATCATATGTCTAAGGATGATTGTAGAAATAAACTTCTGGTAGATTTTGCACTCAACTAGTCCTTGGTCAAAATATATTCCCATCACTGAAATTTGTATAACTTGAGTGTAAACCTAAGTAATCAGACCTAGTCAAGAGACAAACCTATCTATCATCATCTCAGTCGAAACCTAATTTTTTTTGCAACATAATAGTCCAACAAGATGAACCATGTACAGATTGGGTCATCTAGGGATTTTGGTCGTGTCTTGTCATGTTTATAACAAATCACCTTTTTTTTCACATAAAAAATGGAACTTCAGATTGTTAAAAATATCATAGTTTTAAGTGATAATGGGGTTGAACTCGACTTTTCATGTTTTTATTTTTTATTTTTAATTTGAACTTATGGAATGAATAAGCATACCATAGAGTAGATGTGTTTAAATTTGAATTGAATTCCAATTATCATAACTCCATGTCTCAATCTTTCATTCCCTTTAAAACCCTCCTTGGCAATTACTTTATTAGAGGCAAGCCGTCTATCAGGTAAGAGGAAATAGAGAAAGGATTCGTGGTGTCATGAAATTTTCTTCGCAAAATTCCATTGGCATTAAGTGTCACTACACTTAACTCAGCCTACACGAGTAAGAGGAGGTTAGGGAAGCACCCTATTTCTATTATCTACAAATAGAATATAGCTAAGATACTTTACAAGTACTCACACTTAGACACAATCTCTAGTGCTACTCGCACTTGATTAGTAGGACAAGAAATTTAGTCGATATCCCAACAACAAATTGTGCACACACTTATATACATAAGTGCACTTGGACGTTTCACTAGCACTCGACAATCAAGAGCACATCCCTTGATTCTTGGCATTAACCTCAATCCACTTTAATGTCGTGCCTTAACTTCTAGTCTATAACGCACCAAGTGTAATGCCTGAGCCCTTTAAGTGTTGTTTGACCACAATGTCCATGCACTTGAGTGTGGTGGCCTAATACACCTGCATGCTTAGTACAGAGGCATGTAATGCCTGCACACTTGAGTGCAGCAATGCATAATGCCCATAACGCCCATGCGCTCAAGTAGCATTCACGTGAGTTCCGTACTGAACATATAGGTGCCGAACTTGCATGTGTCGAACATGCATGTAACAAAATCCTAGTGTAGTGAGAGCATTGATACACAATTTGTGTGTTTGTCTGTTTGGAGGTGATTAGTGATTGAGAAGTTAAGCAATGTCCCCATTGACTCAAACATCGTTCCCCAAAATCCTCCCATGAACCTTGCATCTTGATCGCTCACAATATCCGTCGACAACCCCTATAATTTGACCACGTGCTTCCTGAACAAATTAGTTGTAGTTTCTACCATACACTCCTTTGGTGTCGCAATGAAGGCTACACACTTAGAAAATCTATCAATCACCACCATGATTGACGTGTTGTCATCCACCTTTGATACCCTAGTAATGAAATCCATGGAAACTCTTTCTCAAGGCTTCGTGGGTATTTGGAGAGGTTGTAGTAGCCCAGGCCATCTTCTTCCTCTCCGTCTTGTCTTGTTGACACACTAAGCATGTGTGTACACAGTGTTCAACATCTAGCTCCATCTGTGGCTAAAAATAACTTGCGCTAAATAGTACCAAGGTCCTATCTTAACCTAGGTGAGCCGCCCATTACGAGTTGTGCATCTCTTTCAGTAGTAGTTGTTTCAACTTCCCAATTTTTGGCATGTAGGGCCTCCTACCCTTAGTGTAGAGGATGCCTCCCTCTACCCCAAATCACCTTGTAATGCCCTCCTCGACTTGTGCATGAATCTTGGATGTTACAATGTCCTTTGCGATTTCTTCCCTGATGCATGCTAGCATGTCGTCTCCGACTATGCTAACAATTGCGACGACGTGTTTCACACTTTCCTTTTGACCTAGCACATCTGTCACTTGGTTGGATTTCCTAGACATCTATTGAAGTAGGAACTTGAATTTGGCCAAGTAATCTTGCCATCTTACTTGCTTTGGGGTCAACTACTTTTGGCTTTGAAAATATCTAGTAACCATATTGTCCACACACAACATGAATCTTGACCGAAGCAAGTAGTGCTGCCATATGCGCAAACAGTGTACCATTGTTGTCATCTCCTTCTCATGTATAAAATCCCTCTCCTTCGTCATGTTGAGTTTTTGGCTCTCGAAGGCTATTGGGTTCCCTCCTTGCATGAGTATGCCCCTAATGGCGAAGTCTAACGCATCAATCCAAACTTTGAAAGGTATCTCAAAGTTGGGTAATCTCAGAACCAATTCCTCCACCATTGCCTTCTTCAACACATGGAATGTTTCTTGGCATTGTTTGGACCAAGCCCACTCTTGGTCTTTCTTTAAGAGATCTATCAAGGGCACCACCATCTTAGATAGTCTTTTATAAATTTCTGACAGTAATTGGCCAAGCCTAGAAATGACCTAAGCTCTGTGGTCTTTGTAGGCATGTCCCATTTTGTAATGGTCACCACCTTCTTAGGATCGATGCTTACTTTGTCATGCTCGATGACAAGGCCAAGGAAAGAGATTCCTTCTTGGCCAAACTCACACTTCTCGAGCTTGAGAAAAAGCTTGTGCTCTCGTAGCTTTTACAATGTCTTTCTTAAGTGACTAGCAAATATGGTCTTCTAAGGACTTACTATACATCGCAATATCATCTAAGCATACTACAACAAACTCATCAATGTACTCAGAAAACACGTTATACATAAGATTACAAAATGTTATCGGGACATTAGTAAGCCCAAATGACATTATAAGAAATCCATAAGACCCATATTTTGTTACACAAGTGGTGTTAGCCTTATCTCCTAAAATGATGCAGATTTGATGATAATACATGAGAAGATTCATTTTTGTGAAAAACTTTGCCTTTCCTAGACAATAAGAAAGGTCTTCAACATTAGGCATAGGATATTTATTTTTGACTATTACCTTTTTCAATGCCCAATAATCCACACATCCTCTATACGCCATCCTTCTTCTTTTTGAATAGCACCGGCACACCGTACAGGGCTTTGCTTGGGTGTAGCAAGCCATTATTCATAAGTTGCTTGAGCTGGCTCTTGAGCTCCTCAAGTTGTACCAGTGGCATTCAATAAGGAGCTTGTGTTGGAGAGACCACATTGGGGACCAACTCAATTGCATGGTCCATACTCTTTAGAGGTAGTTGGTTGAGTAGTTCATTTGACATCTCATCGTGAAATGCCTCTAATAGTTCCGCCACCTTGACGGGCATCACATGCATCGCACCACTGTATACCACCTCTCATACACTCGCAACATACATCTCCTCCTTTCACCGCAATCCATCTCACACTTGGATTGTTGTCAAAATCGTAAGCTCCTCCTTGTCCTAACTTACACTCACAAACAAGGAAAAATTGTGTCGTAAATCATTAATCCACCAAGGTATGGCACCATTACTATCTTGGCCTTGCACAAGAAGTCGAGGCCCAAGATCACACAAAAATCATCTAGTAGCATCACCACTAGATCTCAAAGTCTGAATCATCTTCCAACTTTAATCATTGTCGTGGCCATCCCCTTAATCGTGCGCACTAAGGAGCTCATGACGGCCTTAATACTACTACCATTGCTCCTTATCACTGCCAAGTGGAAAGGTCTGATCTCTTGATCTAAGAGGAAGTTATGACTTACTCCGGTGTCTATCATGGCACGTACAGGGAGGTTGTTTAGCATCACCTTCATCTACATGAGCCCGTCATGCGTGGTCAAGGTCTTCTTCCCTTGCACAATGCATTGAGCTGAAGTGGGTTCATATGGCACTCCGTAGCCTGATTTCTTCCTCACCATTCTATTTGACGAATGTCATGAGTTTTTTCCCTCTATAGACAGTCACGCATCCTATGGGGACCCCAACAAATGAAACACCTGGAGTCCTTGTGTAACACCCAGAAATTCATTTAATAGTAAATGTACATTTTTAATAAATTTAATTGTAGACGGGTGTTAGTGGTACAAGGTTATTTCTGTAATTTTGTGATTTTGTGCTTAGGTCCCGTTGTTTGATCTATTCTGTGCATTGTCCTTTAGTGGAGGCACTGTGCTCTTGTCCCTCTATGTGTGTGGGTGTAAGAGTGACGATGGTTAGCTAGCTTGTGTTGTGTGCTAGTTAGTGTTGGAGCGACGTGCAACCGCGCATGCATGTTGAATGGTAGCTGTGCACGCTCGTAGCTGACACCAAATTGCTCATATTTAATAATGAGATGGATCGTGGTTTCTCCACCATGCCACTTCTTCCTTCTTCTTTTTTGTCACTCTTTTTTTCCTTCCACGCACACCATTTCCCCTCCTCCTTCCCTTCCCCACCACCTCTCCTTCCCCTACTCCTCCTTCCCCTCTCTCCTCCTTTCCTGGTTTTTCTCCTTCTCCCCCTTCCTCTTCCGTGCGTCAAAGAGTGAGTGAGAGAGAAAGCGGAGCAACGAGAGCTTGGGCCAGCCAAAGGATCTCCAGGTCGTCGTCTCTAGGGCAGGATGAGCTCGTGTGGACAGTCAGAGGTCAAGGTACTTGCCAGAGAGCTCGTGATCAATTGATGATTTGATTTGAGTCACCGATGGTCATTGTGAGGTACGCACCTCACACCTTGTGTAGAAAGCAAGAAATTGGTAGAAAATTCTAAGAATACATGAAATCTAACTAAATTTATATTTTGAGAATTTATGATGATTTATGGTAGTATTAATGGCGGTCGTTGGTTTGGGTCATTTTGACCCTTTCTGCTTTGTGATTTTGTTTCTCGATCTATAATGCATGGATCGTGATTTCATTTATGTGAATTTGGAGTAGACTCAAGCGTCTACGTCTTGTGTTTTATTCATGAATTGTGGATTTTAGTTGGTGAGTCTGCCCCTTACTCCCACTTGGGCGATCGAGCGAGTTAGGGTTTGCACCATGTTTCAGTTTTTGCAGAAAACGGTATGCCAAATGATTTCAGTATGTTGGTTTACTACTAGATAGGTCCCTCAGGTCCTATTTTAATCAATCTAATTTATTTGGTTTGTTGAGCTAAACCTTAGGTTTTAACCGGCGATTGGTTTGGTCGACTGATTAATTTCAATTTACTGGATCAAGGATTTTTTATCTTTTGATTTGAAATTCAATCTGTTGTTCTAGGTTCCTGAACTAGGTTCGGTCGACCGTTTCTTTTTGGTGTGTCAAACCAAGCCCAAGTTTGAATTATAAATGAGATTTTGATAATTTTGTCGGACTGGTTTGTATTGCCTATATTGAGAGAGATTGTGGGTCATTAGTGTTGAGATATTGTAGACACCTAATGTGTCAGCTTTGTAGATTTTTGAAAGACATAAAATGATTTTGAACATAGATTTTTAAAGAGATATAACCTATTTTCGAAAAGAGATATTTTTCGTCGTTTATATATATATGGACCAAGATACCTTGAGTCGTGCTGTTGGAATCAGAGAATGTGACGACATTCTTCGGTAGTCAGGTGCGTCACCTAGGTTGAGGTCGGAGACTAAGATACTGTAGGCGAGTGTTCATTAGGTCATGGAGGTATGAAACTCCTTTTCACGAGGCCAAGATTGAGGTCTACAGGTTAAGGTGTTGTTCAGACCTGAAGGTATAATACTCTGGTTGCTCTAGGTACTAAGACTCGAGGTACCGACGAGTGTGGATCTAGGTATGACACTCCCACTGTCTGGGTACCGTGTGGAGGATGTCGAGAGGACAAACCCTATGGTATTGGCCAAAGTTGGTAGTGCATGTGCTTTATGGCTAGTAGCATCCTGAGTGACAGGATAGCCTTTCCAGGTGTGGTTGACTCTTTGAGGGCTCTATAAATGGAAGGGCTTCGGGACGGATTTGCTCCTTATAGGGTGGTGAGTTTATGACAGTGCAGTGCACCTCGACGGCTACTTGTAGTCAGAGTTGGTTGCCTGACATTGGACATCACGACTCAGTGTGTTTGTGGTTTTGGCCAGTATAACCTATGCTTGAGGTTTTGGCCGGTTGGACCGTGCTTAGGATTGTTTTAGCCAATAAAGCCGTTTTTTTTTGTTATACGAATGTTTTCCCATGTGCTTATGATTTTAGAAGAAAAGACAAAATGTTTTGAAAATGAGATTTATGGTTTTAGCTAGTAAGGCCCTATTTGCGAGACTTAGTGGATTTGGTGAAAATGATTTTTAAAATAGTTTAAAAGAAAAAAAAACTTGATTTTGTTTTCCAGATTTTTAGTAGGAGGTGTGCTAGGTAACTTTCTAGTCACTCACGCGTGCTTTGTGTGAATTTTTTTACGTTGCAGGTGCAAACAGCCAGCATTGGTGAGTTTAGTGTCCATAGTCAGAGTCTCGTAGTCCCACACAGGTTTCTAGTAGTTTAAATGATTTAAATTAGTCTTTAATTTCTTATAATTTAGCATTTAATTATGTTGAAATTATTTAAGCTAATGTGTTTGTGTTAGTAGCGACACAGGTTGTTACATCTTACTTGAAAACTTGCGCTCTTCTTTGGGGAAGCCTCTGTGCTGTTCTTCTTGAACTTAAGTCTCGCCTTCAATTTGTCCTTCTTCTTGGACTTTGTATCGCACTTGGAGGTCCTTAGTGCCTTATTAATAGAGCTCCACTTGTGCCCATGTTTGCAAACCATTGAGGAAATTGTAAAGTCAATCATCCACTGCTATATCTTTAATATCCAACATGAGTGTGTAGAATTGTTTAGCATATTCCCATACACTCTCGATTTACTTCAATTTCTGCAAGGTATTCCTTGTGATCTATGCTGTGTTTGTGGGTTGCAACTGTAGACACAAATCCTTGTTTAGTTTTTCCCGCATCTCTACTTTCCCTGCATCACTCTATGTGCAGAGTGTGCGCCACCATAGTTTGGCATCGTCGACAAGAAACATACTCACCAGTGTGACCTTCCCTTCATTTAGTGTCCATGTGGCTTTGAAGTAAGCCTATCCCACAAGAAATTCTCAAACTCCTTCATGTCATGCCCTTCAGTGAATGCCTTGGGCTAAGGCACACAAGGCTTCACTCCCTCCTTCTCTACAGGATTTGCTACTAGTGACATCTTAATCAAAGTGATATCTCACTTTGGAGACTTGCAACTTCTCCCCATGTGTCATGCACTATTTGAGGGATGGAGTTTGTCACCACCATCCATTACTCGAGGTCAAGCATGCGTTCCTCAGAGGGACTTGAACCCATACTTGCCTTCTTGCATCATTGATTTGTTAGTGTTTCTCTTCGAATCTCGACAATGAAACCAATGTTACGGATTTTTTTTTGCGTCACACACAAGGCTCCACCACCACAAAGTATCGCTACACTTAGCTCAACCTACATGATCACAAACACCACCATGCACAAAGAAGAGGAGGATATGGAAGCATCCTATTTTCTATTATCCATAAATAGAATATACTCAAGATACTTTACAAGTACTCGTATTTACATACACTCTCTAGTGCCACTCACACTAGGATGAGAGATTTGGTTGATATCCCTGCATCAAATTATGCACATACTAATATACATGAGTGTACTTGGATGTTTCACCAAGACCCTCAGCCACAATCAAAAGCACGTCCCTTGATTCTTGGCATTAACCTTAGTCCACTTTAATGTCTCACCTTAACTTCAAGCCTCTAACGCACCAAGAGTAATGCTTAAGCCCTTTAAGTGTTGTTTGACCATATGACATCCATGCACTTACGTGTGGTGGCTCGTTACACTTGCATGCTCAAGTATAGCGACGTATAACGACTATATACTTGAGTGCAACAACACATAACACCCATGCAATTAGGTAGCATCCACGTGAGTGCAGTACCGAACATGTAGGTACCGAACTTGCATGTGTTAAACATACAGGTGACAAACTTGCATGTAGTGAACTTACATATAACGAATATGCATGTGTCGAACCTACATGTACCAACTATCCAGCATTACACATACTTCATACATTATAGCTTTGTGTGCTTTGACGCACTTGGTTATTGACTTGATTGCGCTTCGAGTGCTATCAATCTAGTCATCGTCTCTGGTCTTCCTGAATATGCACACTATGCCTTGGTGTCATGTTCTCTCATGCAGTGTGTCTACGCTTAACCTCAGGTGACCATGAACAAGGTGAAGCATGTAACATTAGACCCTATTCGAGAAATCTAGAATACATGTGGTATGAAAATCATGAAAAGTGACACTTACAGCATGCAAGTTCATAATTGAACGTGTGCAAATGAGAAAATTTACATAAAATGTCAATAAAATGTGGTAAAGAAAGATTGACCTAAGGAATTGTCCCTACTCTAAAATTTAGTAAAATACCAAGTACTGAAATAAGCTACAGTAAATTATTTAATCTGAAACCTACCATCTTAATAAAGTAATCATATAAACGCGATTGACCAGCCAGTGTCCGTTGTGAGCTTTAGAAGTGTCACTACTGCCATTTGAAATGTCACATCCTTTTTAATTGCAGTTAGTGGATTTTAAAATGAACCATGTCCCACGTTCAGATTTAGATCTGGTTTAGCTAAACAACAAGGAGACAAGAAGAAATCCTCTACTACTAGTGCATTCATCAAACCCCACCTTGTCCTTGCATGTCGTCTCGATGTGGAAAGCACCATTCTTACATGGAAGCAAAGAGTCACCTATGTGTTGTGGCATGCAGATCTTTGAGATTGGTTGCTGCGCCATGCTCAGCAGCAGTGACATGAACCCAAAGCTCCTCAGCTCTGCATGCATCAATGTAGAATGATCAAACCATATATGTGTTATATGTAAAACTGGTGTAGTTTCCACAAACCATGCAAGGATTTTTTTTTTTTGTTTGGGTTAATTTTTTACCTGCTTGTATGTGGTGAAGTGCAAGAGTCAGTGTCCTCCTCTTTCTTCTTCCTAGAATCTGCACGTATCTCACCATCTTATTCTAATTAAGATCGGTAGAGAAAGAGAGAGAGAGAGATAGTATGGATTTTGTAGAAGACATGAAACATGCACGTTGGAATTGCCTACCCCGTCCAGCAGATGCAGGCCGTGCTCCATTAGAACAGCGATGAAGATCATGACAAGGCAGACGGCGGCAGCTGCCCACGCCGGCGTGGTTGCCACAGAGTCATGCTCCTTCTCGACGTCACTTGCCATGACCCAGATGGAATGTGGTGGGAATTCTCGGCTTCTCTTAGTACAGAACAAGATTACAATATCCAACTCAGATATATAAATATGTAGCTGTTGGGATACAAAAACGATGTCTCCTTGTGAGATCTACAGGAGTTGGTGTTACTTCTTGTCAAAAAAAAGAAAAAGAAAAAAAAAAGTGCTAGTGTGCGGTTATTACGGATGTCACACATGGTACTAGTCTAAGGTCTCCTAGAGGAGTATGGGTTCTTATCAAAGTCTTCTCATGTCCTATTCCTTCTATCCTGACTAAACTGAACAAAGTGCATCCACGCATGTTTGGAGTAATATAAAGAAATCTACAAGTCAATAAAGTTTGTCATGTAGTGATTGAGGCATTTCCTTGAGATGCTTAATTAACTAGTATAATCCGCCCAGTTTGCTTCGAGGGAGACAAACCTGCCTGCAGATCCAAACGAGGTGATTCAGACTTGGATATAAACTCATGTTCTTTTTGATGAGAACACTTTACCATAAAAATAACGTGAAATCATATTGTCGTTATTACTGACCTAGACTATGTATTAAGGCTACAATTAGCCGAATAGAACGATAATAATATAATAGAGATAAATAGATAAAAGCTGCATATCCAGAAGCATCATGAGCACAGAAGCTGGATGTTCGAAAACTGAACATTGATTCTACTCTCGGAGAAACAAGTTCACGACCTGTAAGCCTTCATGATGAGAACACTTTACCCAAGTTCATGTATGTGATCATAGTGATAGATTTATTTTTTTTGTAAACGGTAATCTATTAGTATTAATTCTTTTGACTATGCCACCACAGTCAAGGGTAAAAGTAGCTTTCAACAGTCAAATATTACACTTCCAGCAGAATCCATAGTTCCAGCATCAAAAAAGGTTAAGATCGACAGTAAAGTAATTTTGACAAGGACAGAATGAAAGAGTATTTAGTCGACTAACAACATGTTAATCATTGCATGGGATTGTCCTCCATGAGAGCAGGTGTTGATACATTGTTTTCCCACCCCTGTTGGGCATGTGTTGGAGCCAGTGGGGCTTGCTCCATCTCTCTATTCTACTGGAATGTTGAAACCGATTGTAGGATTTCATCTTTTTCAAATCCTGTACCCAGATACTCTTTTCAACAGTGAATCAAGGAAATGATGTCATTTATAATCATGCTTGCATTTCTATTATTTCCCCTGAAAATTCTATTATTTCTTTCCTTCCAAACAGACCATAAAAAAATTTGAGCGAAAGTACGATAACCTTTTAAGGAGATTTCAAATTTTAGAGCAGGAGGAATGGAAAATAAATCTTCTATTGAAAGTATAACAGGATATAGGGATCCAACAGTAAAGACATTCTAAATTGAATAAGCAAACAGACAATATATGAAGAGATGGTTGATAGTTTTTCTGTTCTTATTGCAAAAAATACATAGATGAGAGCCATTTCATCTCCTTTTACATAGATTATCTTTAGTCAAAATTTTATTACAAATAACCAGTCACGAAAAGAGTTTGATTTTGACTGACACCCAACAATTTCAGATTTCTCTTAGATATTTAAATATGAATCCACCATCATTTAACATCGCATAACAAGATTTAACAGTAAAATTTTTACAGGTAGGCTTCCAAATTAGTGTGTCCTCTTCCTCTGTTAGCCAGGTGTTGTTGAATATTTCTGTTAACCTTTCTAATTAAGCTTGTGAGGATTCAGATTCAGCTTGTGTCAAGGGATTGGAAAATAATCTATTAAAGTCTGCTCTAATAATCTTTATAACCTTTGTAACTGAAACTTGCTTAAATTTTACCCTACGAGAAATTATTTCTCTATTAAAGCTTGCTTAAACCTTTGTGATCACAGTGACAGTAGTAAGGCATTAAGAGAAATTATTTCTCCTTCTACGTCGGTGTGTGTGTGTGTGCGCGCGTCTCTTTGGTAAAAAGTCAAACGGGCGCCATGTGAAAAGATGTGATAAACACACCGCAAGACATTGCTGGAGTCCAGGGAGTGTGGGGGCAACTCTTTGGAACCATTTTTCAATGGCCTGATCATAGCAAGGTCTGATTGCAGTGGCCGTCCACATGCGTCTTGGAAGTTTCCTCCACATGAATTCTGCAGTACGGCTACTACTTACTAATTTGATAAGTATCGTCAGAAACAGAAAAAGAAAGCAGAATACAGATGGGTCTTCGAAGTTTCCTCCACATGTTTGGAGTACGTTGTCAGAAAGAGAACACACACCCTGTATTATCTTTGGGATTGAAGAAATAACTTTGGAATTGATAAGTCAGTTGTCAGAAACGGAATGCACACCCTTTAGTATGCTTGATTGCAGTGGCCGTCCACATGGGTCTTGCAAGTTTTCTCCACATGAATTCTGCAGTGATCGAATAATTTGATGAGTATCGTCAGAAACGGAAACCAGAATGCAGATTACAGATGGGTCTTGGAAGTTTCCTCCACATGTTTGTAGTATGTTGTCAGAGACAGAATACAGCCCCGGGGATTTCTCTGTTTTTTTTTTTTTTGGGAGGGGGGGGGTATCTTTGAGTTCCAAACCAAAAGGTTGAATCATCTTTGGGATTGAAACACCTTTGGAATTGAATACTGGTATTTGATTTGTCCTCGTTGGGAACTCACATTATAGAACAAGCTGTGGAGCTTGGCTCCCAACATGATCAACAGTTCAGAGAAAAAACATCAATTCATGACTCCCTTATTTTTCTAATCCATTCTTTTGAATTGCAGAAGAAATCCTTTCCTACCTCTTCGACCTCGTTTTAAATGATGAAACCCAAATTAAAGTCTTCATGAAAAAGTTATGGACTAGGGAACCAATTCACCTTTCCCACCACTTTGACCTCCTTGTTTGTAAATCATTGGACTGATTTCTATGACCTAGATTGAAACCAACATCTCCTATTTTTTTAGATAATCGATAACCTATTGATGTAAGGACTATTTCTCCTCATATTCTCCCAGATTTGAACTAGGGGGGGGAGTGGGCGAGATGCATACTATGTCCCCTGACCATCTACACTAGAGTTGGTGGTTTTTCTATTTTATTTTTCTATAAAATAAAAAATTATCTTCCATGTTTTTAATCGCATTTTCATTGTTTCAGTCTTTTTTTAATGACAATATTAGTTTAATCCTACATCAATGCACGTGCTTTAACTGTAATTACATACTCTATATCGATATACATGTTTCAATATCATTATCTTCTACACTCGTTGACATACGCATTTTACTGTCACTATCTTCTAGAATGACCAAGTTCGAACTTAAGTAGAAATCTCGTAAGTCTAATGGTTCGATAGACAACAAGAAACTCATATTGATAATGACTTATTAATTTATAAATTAAGTAGAAATCAAACCAAAGCACAATATAACAATGTATATTCAATTTTGTGTTACATGCTATTAAGAAGAGGAATATGCACTCAGATTGAAAATATGGATTGTAATGTAAAATATTGTTTGAAAAACGTGTAAAGAATATGTAGAATCACATAAACCAATAACAAAACTCGTGGGAGAAAGAAATATGGCAAAAAAAAGAAGAAGAGGAAGAAAGAAATACACAAAAAAGAATATAGAGATTTACGTGATTCGATTGAAACCTATGTCCACAAGCAAAGAGGAGATCAAATCTACTATATTTGGAAGTATAATGGTGAAGGAAGTGCTTAGGGGAATTATAGTCGCCACCCTCTAGATTTACAAGCCAAAAAATCAAGTTCTAAAACCTTAAAACACGGATTATATATTTATAGCTTGTCGCAATAGACGTCTGTAGTGGACAATTGTTGAATTTCTGGATTCAAATTTAAAAAACTGCAGATAAAGTGGACATCCGTTTTTCCACTATGATCATATCATGCTTCTGCGGACGTATGTTTTTCCCCTGGTCTTCGACAGTATTCCAATGGACGTTTGGAGTGAACGTTCGTTTTTTCTCCTGATGTCCACCAAGCTGTTTTCAGCCCATTCAATGCACAAAACTCAACAAATCTCCACATTAACTTAAATTATCCCATATGTGTGGTACTTCTCTCTCTCCACCAAGATTTGTTGCTTCAAAGCTTGCGTAATCCAGCCAAGTCAAAATAGAACTCGAACTTGGTTGGTGGAAGAGATTTGGTCATTATATCGGTCGGATTGCTTGCAGTACCAATTTCCATTACTTAGATCTTTCCATCAACAATAATGTAACGACCCAACTTCGAGCCGTTACCAAAATCTAGCTACAGTTTTTTCCCTTTTTAATTACTTATAACAATTACTTACATCCAATATTAAACAACTTAAACCAAATTATTGTTAACTGAATTAAATTAACCCAAATGCATACTCAAAATCTTTCATGTGTAGTCAACTGCTTCCATCTTCATGTACACTAGCAAACTCCTATTCCTATCATGTACCTGAGAAAACACCAAACAAAACACACGTGAATGACCACTGAAAGGTCACACAACACACACCCCACTAACACTCACACTACTTTGGCATCTCTCTTAGATGCCACACATAATTTCGTGCAATACTCTTTTGCTCTACAAGCAACACAATATTGAAATCATATTTTTGAAAACTATTTTTTCTTTTCAAACTATTTTCTTTTCTTTGAAAACTACTCTTGACTTTCAAAACCATTTTCTGTCTTTTCTTTCAAACTATATGAAAGATTTCAAATCTTAATACATACTTGAAATGATCATTCTTGCTAAGTCAAGCACACAACCACTGGAGAGTACCACACTGACACTGAACCTCTGTTTAGTCAAAACAACAACCATATCTCAAAAACTGGCATAATCTCTTTCTCTTTTCTAAATCATGCTCATGTCTTTCAAAAACATTCTCTTTCTTTTCTTTCAAATCGCATGCATGCTTTTCAAAACTTGATACTCTACTTGAATTGGCCACTCTTGCCAAATCAAGTCACAACCATTGGAGTGTGCCATACAAACACCAAACCTTTGCTCAATCAAACCACAAGTAAATCACAAAACTGGCACAACCCCTTTTTCTTTTCTAAACACTTTCTTTTTACTTTAAAATCTCATACTTATCTCAAACATCTTTCTTTTCTTTTGAAAATTCTTACTTTTCTAAAACATCTTTCTTTTTCCGTAAAACCTCATGTTTTTCTGAAATACTTTTCTTTTCTAGAAAATCTCATGCTGTTCTCTGATGTATCTCTAGAGCATATCTAGACTATATTCCAGTATAAAACACAAATCTTGACTGGAACTAACCTTAAAACTCAAGTCTCTAAAAACTTTGGCCACTAGGCTTCTTTAGTGTGTCGTGCTACCCAACGCTAAGCAACTGACACCTGGCCACAAGCAGTCCACCGAAGCGCAACTAACGATGTCTGCACTACCACAATGAAAGTCCCCGTGCAGGGCATACCACCACCTCAGCCAACAGGCCTCTCTATACTCTGACCACACTGGTCTTTGTCTCAACTAGCACGGGGAAGCGTTTCCCAATACTCTTGTGTGCCCAGACACCTGAGGACTCTCTCAACCCAGGCCCTATTAACACCTAATTGTCTCTGTCTCAGTACCCGTACTAACTAAGATGTCACATCCATCCACTCAAAGGTCTCATACCCCTTGACTTGCTGTCACGTGTTTCTGTATATAGTCAGTATATTGGGTCTTCAATACCCAGACAAAGAAGTCTCATACCTCCAAATCCAACCAACCCTTGACCCATGGACCTTAGTCTTAGCCTCGTTAACAACAATCTAGGAGTCTCATACTTCTAAAATCCGACGAACACTTACCTCAGTCTCTTAGTCTCTAACCTCAACCTAGGTAACGTGCCTGACCACCTCAAAGATGTCATCACACCCCCTAGTCCTGTCAACACGTTCCGTCGGTCTCTTGGCCTTAACAACAAAACTCTAGGAAATCTTTCAAAATCTTTACAAAACCATGCAAGTCTTTTCTAAATTCTTTTCTAAAACTCTTTTCTAAATCTATTCCCATCACAAGAAATTTCTTTTTGAAAATCTATTCTTTTTTTCAGAAAACATTTTTTCTAAAAAGTTCTTTCTCAAAACTCAAAACAATTCTTGCTAACACTTGTCAAAAATGCATAAATCAGGCATTCAAAATATTCTTCCAAAAATCTCAAAAATCTAACTCGAGAGTTTAATTTGGCAGACCGAACTATTTCGGTATGCCGAAATGCCGGAAATCTGAAAGTGGTCAAGAGCTCTAATTCGACACACTGAACACATTCGGTATATCGAAAATCTTTGATTCAACATACCAAACTCATTTGGTATATCGAACAACCATTTTTCTAAAAAACAGCCAACTGCCCTACACCACCACTCGTCGGACTTGGGGCCTCGGGCAGACCCCTCTCCAGTACACTAAAACTAGACCTGTCAATTTCTGACACGACACGATAATACGACACAAACACGACACGATATAACCGTGTTTGAGTTTAACCTTATCGTGTCTAAAAATTAGACACGATTATTAAACGAGTCGTTTTCGTGTCTAAGGTAAAAAATCCGATAAGTACACGATTAGTACACGTTAATTAATCGTGTACATAGTACACGACTACCTGTTTAGTATACGTTAAATACACGTTATTATATTAATATTTATTTATCATTATTTAATAGATTTAACTTGATTACATTATTATAATAATACTGTAAATCTGTAATACACTAAATATACTAATTATGTACTTATATTATATCAATAATACAATATAATTAA